>JAPMOR010024509.1:0-23532 GCA_026543865.1 Argiope aurantia | reverse complement strand
AATTTGCACGTTAATGAGAAAAAATAGTTTTATCAACGCGTTGCCATCGTTTTGACAAAAGCTTAAAATAAAAAAAAATGTTAATTATAATTCCAAATGAAATATATAAAAATGTAATTTTCAGCAAGTGACTGTATGAAATTAAATATTAAACATTATATTTTTTGAAAAGTAATACAAGGAAATGTTTTCTATGATCTTTTACAATATCTATATTACTAATTCAATTAAACAATTTTATTTAAGGCAAATATTGTTTAATATGTACAAGATATCTGCACTAATTGAAGCATAACTGCCAATTTGAAAACTTTTAATAACAGACATACGTATGTTAACAAATGGACTAAATGAAATAAGTATATTTTATATAATTTGAGTCAATAAATGCCTGATAAATTATGACTTTTAAATTTTACATATATCCTGTGCCCTATGAGTCATATTTAACAAAATATTCTTAAGACACTAATATTTTAAATAAAAAGAGTTGCACTCCAACCAACTAAATCAATCACTAAAGCTGGCCGACTTATGAAAATTTCAACATCACTATTCTATAAAAACGAGTGATTCTAGTTCACTTCATCGACTGTCTCAAAGGAGGTAATCATCTCTCAGAGTTTCTCAAGAGTGTTTGGTCTAGTTCATGAAACTGTGATTATTCTAATATTCAAAACTTAATAAATTAGTCAGATTTGAAAGCAGAAAATAGAAAGTTCATTTATTTATTTAAAAGTTGGATAGTCAAGAATATTTTGTAGAATATATGATTCATTGGTATCAAAGAACTATTTAAAACTTAAACTTCATGATTATTTGAAATATATTTATAAACCGAAAAAAATATTATTAGTAGCGTTTATATCCTTTTAAAAACAAAATTAAAAACTGAATTTATTGAATCTGTGCAATTTTTTTTTGAATAATTCTTTCAGATATTATAAATTTTCAAAATTATTCTGTAGTGCACATAAGACTTCAATGCCGAACGACTCTATTTTCAGTTCCCATATTTTTTTAAAATACATGCTGGGATTCACTAAAATTGTATATAAATTTTATTGTATATTAATTTACATCTGTATATTAATTTTAACTTCATTATTTCCACTTTAACTTAAAATTGAATTTAACCGGCATTATAGAAAATTACAGACAGATGTGTAATACAATGAACAGAATGGCTTCACGCATATGTAACAGTATAAGTGAATAATATGACTATTAAAATTTGAAGCTTAAAAATATTTTGCTGAAAAACCTATAATGAGAACAAGTTACATAAAATATTAACTGAACATTTTAGCTTTAGTAACAGGCTAACTTTATTTTGGTTAGCATTAATATAGGCGAACCCATAGAGCTGATATAAATGGAGGAAGCTAGTCGCTTGTTTCTAGTCAACAAGTGTACGCAACATGAGCCATATGACTTGTAAGAAATCTGGCCTTTTTTGGCGCCATATCGCAAATCTTGGCATACTTAAAAACTACCACTCAACGTTTTGTTTCCGGAATTGGGTCCAGTCGGTTTTCATTTCTGGTCAACATTTCCTAAATAATTATATTATATATTAATTCTTTGAAAACTAATCAAACTGTTTTCGAAAATAATGTTTTCTCTTTTACATCAGTAGCCGAGTTTATTGATTTAAATTAGGTTTACTTTTTTACTTTGTTTTTGTGCATTAATTAAAAGTGAGTATTTTTCTTCTTTAAGTAAACATTTTATTTCTTTTCTTTACCCAAAAACATCTTTTAATTTTACATTACATGTTCAAATACTTTTATCATAATCTCATACAGATAAAAAAAAATCTTTTTATAATAAAAGCAGATTATAAAAGTGACCCAAGTCTTTTTTTTCCTTGAATATTCTGAATAATATTTATTTTTGCATAAAAATGAAAACTATATTAATTAAAACTGTTAAATTCTTTTGAAATAATTTAGAAAGGAAAAAAATACTATCTCAGAATCAAACCTAGGTTTCTTGAATGCTACTCCAGTGCTCTAAACCACTAAACTACTCGAGTACTCGTTCGGGTAACACACTATTAGTATATAAGCTAATTTGAAAGTTTTAATGTTGACTATTGAGTCTTAATATTTTCATTAATAAACATTCTAAATGTATACTATCATTATAAAAAATATCATTCCGAACTCAATTTTAAACTTCGTGCCTTCTCCTTCTTAATATCGGTTTTAAATATTTCGCTTCTGGTTGATAGTGTTGGCGGTAACTTTGCTTCTAACTACCTCAGAAACAAAATTAAAGCATTTTTGGAATCTTAAATGTGCTGATTTAATACAAAATAATAAGGAAATTCGAAATTTTTACGAAAACAGTGATTTCAGGATATGTGCATATCGCAAGTTATTAATAAATGTTAACATTCAGACAAAATTTTTATCTGTAAAGATAGCATTTCTTTCTTTAATAGTTTAGAATATCCACTAGTTTCTTTTTAGATCTCAATTAAAATTTATAAAAACATGCAATTACTGCTACCATATTTATGAAATTTTACTATATGACATTTTCAATAAAACGTTTTAGTTTCACTATTTCATTCACGATGATGATTTTATATGTTTTACGGTATAATACGATTCGAATATTTATGGTAAAAAAGAAACAACATATTGGAAATAATAAGGAACTTTATTTGCTCTAAAATAAATACACAATTATTAATCGGTCAATAGTGTTTTTTTACCATTACCAATTACCAATAGTGTTTTTATGTAAACACTTGTATTGGCGAGAAAAAAATCACGCCAAGCTTGCAGCGAAACACTTGCAACACATTCGGAATTAAAATAAAGCAAGTAACAAAATATAATGCAGTTACATCAGTTTAAATGAAGCTTAATAACAAATTAAATAAATTTAATACAATCACTAAACAAAACTATGAAATATTATTCAGTTTTAACACCAAAATCACTGAGTGATGGAGGTTACGAAATTTTAAATTGACTTAAAATGGATATAAACAGAATATGTTTATTGTACATACCTATGAAATGATACAGAACTATCCTTAGAAGCTTTTTCTTTGCATCCAATTGCACAGCAATAGTTAACCATGGCTTAAATAAGTTTTAAAATCCAACAGTTAAAAGCGACAAAAAATCTGCCATTGAAATATAATGTGGAACGGAGAATGCGGTTACAGTGAACCCAAATTCTGTTTACAAGTCACGTGATTTTATCTTGTCCTACACCAAAGTAGGGTTGCACTCTCTCTATCAGTATATCAGCATCATGGGCGAACCGGTTGCTCGCCAAAAGCGACTAGTTTGTTATGAAGTCAAGAATTATTTTTTTCCACACTACTTTTATGGAATCTCCATTTGCTCACTTCTATCAAAGTATTCAGGTAAACTTTTACAAAATTTCCAAAAGTGTTCGGATTACCTATTAACACTTTGCCATCGAATCGATATACTTTTTTTAATTCAATAATATGTCGACCATTTAATCTAAAAACGAACTGCAAAGTCTCAAAGCTGTAAAATTCGGATTAAATTGGAGTTATGGAGCATAAATATATAACTGTTCTTATACTAACACAAAAAATAATACAGTCTTCAATTTTTAAATCTTAATTCACAGATACACGTTCTAGATGAAATATAAAAGATTTCATCACCAGTTAATATTACCCCACTGAAATTCGGAGACTTCAGCTAATCTATACTACTTATTATCTATGTGTCTGACATTAAGAAGAGGAATGCACTGCATCTGCGAAATAACAAACAATTACTAATAAGAGGTAATCAAGAGGTAAGCGAAGACTTTCAAGGAATACTTTTTAATACAAAGAATATAACAGCATATCAAGAAGATAATATAACAAACTCTACGACTGCTCTGTACAAGAAGAAACTGATAAAAATTTAAAAAGAACCCACGATATAAATTAGACAAGAAAAGAGGTTTGGTTTGGTTTAGTTATAGTAACGTCCCGTTTCAAGCAACACTAGGGCTATTTTGGGACGGATCTCGTAATTTTGAACCGCAGTCAGCTGACGAGGACGACACCTGAGCTGGCACCCCCCCTCTCCACACCACACCAGCGGGAGGACATTTGGTCAAGACGGATTTAACGTGCAACAGACTCCCTTACACGACGGTTCTTCGGCGGAATCGGGTCTCGAACCTGAAACCCTCCGGTTCCGAAGCCGAGACCTTACCACCAGGCCCTCAGACAAGAAAAGAGAGATGACGATAAGTGAAGAACATAATAAAAATCGGCTCTCTTCATTCCGTCCTTCCTTGATAATAGAATCGGCTGCATTTTTCGTCAATACCGTATTCCCAATCAGTCATTTTAATATCCGAACTGCAATGTTAATGCACAAATGATAATATACTTGAAATCCCATTTATGAAGAGTGGGGTGAAAAAAATTATAACTCCATTGTATATGCAGAATAAACCCCTTCATGCAGTATGATAAAAGCGATTAGCAGTCTTCGTTGATTCGATTTTTTAATAAGAGTGCCTATAACGTATGAAAATTGAAACTACTTATTATTTAAATGCTGCAGATTCCTTCAGTATAAATGAAGGTATTAACAAGTATAATTCATTTCACTGAATATTAAATTGTTATGAAGCAAACAGATAATTCAAGAAAAGTTACCACTTCTTTAAAAATATTTTGCAGTATCCAAATGATTTTTTTAAATCCCTGCTACTTATTCGAATTCTTGATCCCTAACTGATTTATCCCGAATTAGTTTATTTGGTGCAGCAAAGGAAGAAGTTATTCACCTTAACCCGTTATCTCGTTTTGCCCTACTCTCTCCGACTATTATAAATACTAAAATATTGTATAAACAACAGTTATCATTTTTTTTTTCAAATTTCGGATTAAACAGATTTTGAAAAAAATTCTTTTATGTTATGAAACAACAAATAGACAGCAATTCCCGCAGTTGTATTTGATAACAGTATTACTAAAAATCATTTTCAATTTAAAAACCTTGATTCATTTGTTTAAATGAACATTTTATATTCTGAAAATGCAAAGAAGTTTTGAATATCTCGATTTTCTATGAAGCATACTGATTAGTAACTTTCTCTGTAAAATAGTATAAAATTATTTGAGTATAATGAGAACACTAAGCAAAGAATTAATTCATTGTTGAAGCTAAAATCAAATTCAGTGATGCAAAGGTTTAATGGGGTTCTATTTGCTCCTTTTCTCATATTTTCAGCATGCTCATAAAATTTCAAAAAAAAACTTTTCAACAATTTTTCTAATTAATGTTTTTGGAAATACACAATAAATAAAAAGTCATTCTTTATTTAGTCTAAAAAAAACCCAAAAGAATTTCCAATTATTCTTTTACTAATCCCAAATACGTTGTTTCTGAAGAAATGCAGTTGCGTTTTAAATTCTTCGCATTGATACATTTGTTCTCCCAATTAAATATAATTGCAGATTTTGTTAGATCTAATCCGCTCTGTTGTTCCGATTCTTTATGGCAGAAATATCCGATAGAGTCTTGATAAACTTTAATAATTGGTAGCAACGAAAGATTTCGAAGCATCATTCAAACAGACGCCGAAAAAAATAATTATTTGAAAACAGGGCAAATTATTTGCTTAAATCTAAGGAATTTGATTTGTTTAAATCTAAAATAAAATGGATCACTATTTGATTAAAATGTCATTTTATTCATCCTTAATTGTAGCAATTAACAGAAAAAAAATATTTTGTTTTACATTAAAAATTACAGAATTGAATTATCTGAAGTTAACCTTTTTCGATTATGAACTATCTCAATCTTTAAAAAGATGTTGCAAAATAATCAAATAATTCAATACTATTCCTATTAGAATAATAATAGAAGTAAGTGCCATGTTAATAAGAGTCAACATTTTTTTTTTTTTGTAAAAGAAATTCTAAAAATTCCATAAAATTTTTTTTAAAGAATAATTATGGTTATTTTATAATCACATAAGATAGCACTAATTCATGAATTATATCTCTTTTTTTTATCGTGTGTTTAAAAATTTTTATATGACGGTAATGAATATGATTCTAATGTTAGAATTAAATATCAAGATCACACTATTTTCAATAGCATGTTTCAAACAAAAAATCTATCAAATTTTTATGGAGTTTTTCTTCATTTTTATATATTTCTTATAAAATTTCGATAAATTTTACGTTACAATACTTTTTTACATTTTATTATTCTCTGATATTTGGTCCTTTTCTTTGGATAAAAATGGGCAAGCTTTCACTTCATTCATTTTCAAGCTAAACTCCTTCGTGAATTTGAATGATGTTGATTTTGATTTCAGATGTATTTTATCAAGTATCAAATATAACAAATGCTAACATTTCAGTAACTAATGGTTTAGAAAACATGAGTTTACTCGGTATTTAGTTCTTTTAGAATTTCATTTTTAAATCATTCCAAATATAAAATTTCTTATGAATAATAAAAAGAAATTAGTTTTGAAATTTTATTTAAAGGAAAAACATTAATATAATACTTTTAGCAGTTATCAGAGGAAACTAGAGAAAAATTTACAACTTTATTCTAAAGCTATTTATAACTTTAATTATAGTATTAATGTTATGGATTCATAATTTAATTACAAAGAGTTTAAGAATTCTAAATTCAAATGAGAAATGTGTAGAAATGAACTATGAAAATTATACGATGAAATGCTCTAAATATTTGCATGTATGGTATTTCAATCCAATGCCCTGCCTTGTCCTGTCCTGCCCAAGTATTTTTAAATCTTATTTCACCCACATTAACTTCTTTTAAAATGTTTTTATTCCAATTTCCGCTTTTTATTTAATTATTCCTAGTATTTTTTTAAAAATTTGAAGACTAATGCATTTTCTTACGCTCCAAGAAGAGGTTTCCTAACACCCACCGGATAAAAAAATTCCTAATATATAAGGATTAGGCAGGATAAAAATTCCTAATACTCACACTTATTTTTCAAAGATACCTAAGATTCTCTTGCCTAAGTTTGCACGTGTCAAATTTCTCTCATATAATAGAAAATCATAGAACTCATTTAAACAGAATCTCATAGAAAATTATTTGATGGGACAAATTTCTCTCTATTTGCGCTTGTGGCACGACTCATCTCGTACCGCTTTTTCCCTGTAAATAAAATGCATCCCATGTAAAATAAATGAACATTAATTCCATAAATTTCTTCTTTGCAGCAAAGTCGGATCTGAAAAAGCTATGTTTTTACACACACATACATTGCTCTTTTCAGGTTTAGATAACAATTACTTTATTTATTTATTGGTTAAATTTCACTTTGTCTTAGCTTAATTCGGAATAACTGTATGATAAAAAAAAATCATTTTTAGATATTTTTTATTATATAAAGAGCTAAATTTAAATTATTAATAAAAAGGAAAATTATATGAAGGGCTAAAATTGTCTAAAATGAAAGAAAAATTATCAAATGCGCTCATAGGATTAAAAAAAATGCATTACAATAAGTTATCCATGGCAATATATACAATATAAATAATGTATGCAATATACATTGTAAACTTATAGATAAGACATTAATATATGAAGGGTGGTTTTTTTTTTGTACCTAGAGATTTCAATTAAAACAATAAAACTGGTTTTAACTATCAAAATTAACTAGTTTTAACTTAGTCACGTATATAAATATACTGACGATATGATTATTGCAGCATTGAATATAAATTGTATGCCATTTCGATTCAAAAATATCTGAACCTTAATGTATAAATAGCAAATAATATATACCAAGTATTGGAAATTGGAGACAGGTGAGTTAAGAGATAGGTAACTAATAGTTTTGTAGCAGTATTATCATTCACACACTAAAAACTTTTGATGATCATATGAATTTTTCGTACTGCAAATTTTAATTTTATATGTGATTAGAATTTGCATTGCTTGCCAGAAATAATACGACTAAACATTTTATCGATATTTTTATGTTTTCAAGTGATATTTTTTTATAATTGTTCTATTTTTGTTATATAAAGGATGTTCGAAAGAAGTGAATCAATCGTTTATTTGTCTAAATATTGCACTAGGTATATACCCCCAATTACTAATTTTCATTATATAATACGGAAAATTGTATAAATAAATACATTTCGGCTTCCGTGGAGGTTAAAAATATTTTTTTAAATTGTATACATTCTTCAGAGTGTTAAAAGAATCAATTAATGGAATATTTATCTTCCATCTATCCACTGTTTCGCGTTTCTCTCAACAGAATATGCAGAAATATGCTTATTTTAAATTCATAGGAAATTATCAAAAATTTATATGGAAACATTTATTTAGGAATCAAAAAATTATTCAATACAATAAAAAAAGATCATACGCAAATATTTATAAAGTAGCATTCATTCATAATTAATTACTTGATAGAAATTTGCTAATTACACATAATGTAGTTCATTCCAATGACTCAACAGTTGCAATTTTGACTTCATAAGAAAGAAAAGAGAAACTTGACATTTATGAAACCTCAGAGAAGTACTGGAATGCTAAACAAGAAAATAAAATTCCGAACTTCCATTAGTGTTTTAAAAAATGACGTATTTCAGTATCAATAAGAATTTCGAAATGCTATGTACAATCGAAGAGATGCGCTGGTTGTAAAAGAAAACAAACATCCTTTGACGAATTCCAGGAATTCTTCTAGGAAGAGTAATTAATAACGGTTGAGCGGTATCATTCGACAAGATTCATACTTCCATGATGGAGAGATGTTATACAAATGACAGAGAGATTAATAGTTAGGCTTATTTTTCAAGTATCTCTCATGCTAGATTAGGAAATGTTTAATTTAGATCTTAACATTAGACTTTGTAGACGGGAATCTATAAACTCTTGCTCCAACTACTTATCATCCATACTTCAAGGAAAATCAAATCTTTTTTAATAAAATGTTCTCTCAACTGACAAATGTCGCTTTAATAGAGAAACAAGTATTAACTCCTCAAAACGATCATTTTGAAAAGGTAAAACTCCACAAGTCACACAAAAGGCTCATTACCATCATCAGCAATTTTCTGTCAATGTGTAGTACGGCATTCTCAAAAACTCGTGGGTTAATCCTTTTTTATACAACAAATACCGAATGGTTACTGCTCTATTCATTTCATTTTGATTGGTGTTATGTCTGAATAAATGAATGAATTGCGTTTGGCAGTCCTTCTCACCTCTTACCGAAAAATCTAAAAAAGTTCGTCTTTAACGCCACAAGCGATACATTGACCGCAAACACAGAGGTACTCTTAAAAGAATAAAATTTTGCATGGGTGTCGAAAAACGCGTTATTATTTTCGGATTCCGACATTAGATAATTTTTGCGATATATATCCTTTGTTATCGTTTAAAATGCTTTAATATTGTTACGAAATTTCTTTACAGGGGTTCGTTTGGATAGTGGGAGTGATATGATGTAAAGAACGCTCAATCAGCAGACGGTAGTAGAATAAAAACAACGACGTTTGTTTACACGAAGACACACAGGACAGCACAAAAACGATAACTATATACAGCATAGAGACGACTATCTTCAGCCGAGACGTGTAGCATACAACCAGAATCTACTGCAGACAGTAGCGGACAGCTCAGTTCAGCACGAGCTTGCCTCAGTCGCTTCCGACTACTCCGTCTTCTACTTCTCCGCCTCTGACTCGGATTACTGACTTCTACCTTCGCTGCTCTCGAACTCGGACTACTACCTTTTCCGCTCCGTCTTCGGACTACTCCGTCGTCTCCTTTGGCAGCGGCGGCCGCTTCCTTTTATAGGTCTCAGGAGGCGGGGCTAGAAGCCTCTCAACCAATCAGGAACGTTCGAGGCGTATCTCGGTTCCTACTGGACGGATCGGGAAAATTCTCGAAGTTTCGGGTATTATCTATTTTGGCGCCAAAGTCGCCAAATTCGTCGCCAAGTCGCCAAATGGTCGCCAAGTTTGTCGCCAAGCTCTGGGACCTCCGACGCACACCTGGACTCCGTCCCATTCAGATGACTGTAAAACTTTCTTTCCAATGATGGAACAAACTATACTGGGAAGCCGAATTGCAGGTTTGTAACAATATACATGTTACCCTTTAAAAATACCAGAAAGTCTCGCTTGAACAGCAGGTAAGGGCATGATAAAACGATTAAAGTCAAATTTGCCTTTCAATATTTCAGTATGAAAGTTTGCGTCCGTACAGATGGATATAACAAAAAGGAAAGGTTACTCGGACCTTTTTTTCTCTATAGGAGCCCTATAAAAATTTAATTTTTGTAACTTTTTATTATTACCCTTTACAGTAACCGAAGTATTTTTATGCATTAGGATATCTTATTTGATTAAACGTTGCATTTCGTACGTTGTATAGTCTAATTGCGGTATTTAAGCATATAAATGCTTTAGAGCATTTTGTAGATATATATTTGAATCACTTCTATTCGAAAAAATTAATCAACAGAACTCATTATGCGAAAAGCAAAAATTAAATTTTGAAAGAAATAAACACCACATTAAATGATAATGATTTGCCGATCGACAATGGCTATTACATCGGTGTTAGTATATTTATTATATGCATTACGCATTCCTAACACTGTACAGAGGAAGTACATATCAATGCGTCAAAATGTATTATCCTCCACTCGTGACACTTAAATGTGATTTTCACTTTTATGTCAAAACGCTTCATCAAATGCTTAGAAGTAAAATGAAAAAAGAAAAAAAATCGCGAAAACATGATTGTTTTTACTTTCCTTTGGACGTTTCACGTATTATTATTTTTGTGTGTGTGTGTGTGTGTGTGTGTGTGTGTGTGTGCGTGTGTGAATTTTTTCATACGAATTATTAGTTTTGAAAACTTCAAAAGAGTATTAAAAGAAAATTTCGTCGTATGAAAAACTTTAATCTTTGTTATCATTTCGCACACGAAAAGATGTTGGATTGTCTTATTTTTTAATTATCATATTTGTATTTATGTATAAAAGTGTTTATACTTATGAGATTGAATCTCAAATTCAATTTCAAAATCTAATATTGACGATATATCAATACTAATAAGTTATTTTATAAATCACAATAGTAATATTGCTTTACCTTCTTTCTTTACTCACAAATTACTGTCGAAAAGTATTTTTTCATGTTAATCTGATAAGATTTAGAAAGCTAATTGGCTTTCTCTGCAACTCTTGTCCTTTTTAAATATTTAAATGAAATATGATTTGATCTTATTAATTAATATCGAATTTATTACTCTTAATAAGCCATTTAATTAATTGTTTTCTTATAAATGTAGTTTCGCCTAAAAAAATTATACCAAGAAAATTGCACGTAATGAACTTGTGAGCCAATCGACGATTCTCTTTTAAAAATTGCTTTGAAAGGTTTACTTCAATTTTAAAGGCTTTCCTTATATTTTCATTAATTGACACATGGTAATAAACTCAATTTTTCTATTTAAATGCATAAACGCATGGAATATTTTGTTTAAGAAATAATGTTTTCTATTTATTGCATGATATATAAACGGGCACTCAATTTATACTTATAATAGAAAGTGTGAGTGTTTATCTGTGTATGGACGATGTCCAGATAAATCTATTGCACTTACAGGCATGAAATTTGGTATCCAGGGAGTCTTAACGATGATTTAATGCACCTCGTCTACCTACTCTTAAAGTTTAATTTAGAAATTATTTGATTGAATGTTTTGAATGATTTCTTCGCATGCATTTCTCACAAGTATGGTTTTTAATGACCGTAGAGAATTCCTTGCACTGACAAAAAGACAAAACAATAATCGTTTTGTAGGAATTTGGTTAGGACCTCGGGCATAATTTCCTGAATATTAAGAATTAATTTTTTTTAATTTTTTCACTTTTTCGCAATAATTTTTAAAGTTGTAACAAAACTTTCTGCATCCGATATTCCATTTCCATTAACATTTTCAAATTTTTAAGAGACAATTCGAACATTTTTCTTCCATTTCAAAAACGGATTAAAATATCTTCAGTAATTTATTATTAATTAATTGTTTTTTCCGAGTTGGGAAAATTCTGTTCCGATTCAGACGAAAAAAACTAAAGCTATCAAATAACAGTTTTATGAATTTTGTTTGGCTTTGACTCTTAACAATTTTAAGAAAAACATATTTACAATAGTTTAACTTTCACGATACGGCAATATTCCTTATACAACAACGAAAGCAATATTAAACTAAGCTTAATAATTGAGAACCGTTGCTAATTTTCTTAAACCCCGTTATTGTTATTTAAATAAAAAAGTCTACAAATTTTTTTGCCTTAGTTGAAAAGGAAAAAAAAATGATAAAATATAAGCTAGTACATAAACAAATAAACATCCATTGTTACAGCATAATAATGCTAAATATGTGTTAGATATTAAGTTAAAACATTCAAAAATTAAGATTTCGAAAGGGATTTTTAAAGGGTAATAATTCCTTTCAAAAAGAAATCTAATACAAATCGACTTAAAATAATTAAAAAAAAATAGGAAATGCAAAATATTCACTCGAAATAGTATTCAAGTATTTACGCCATAATTTCTTCAAATCTGGATCTTAATAATAAGGATAATAAAACGTTACAATTACAGTGTCATTCAAAATAGCCAGAAAATATGAATTAAAAAATTAACCTGAATTTCAATATCTTGCAATTTAAAAGCTTATCGTAAATCTCAACGAGTCTTCATATACAAGTTCTTTATCAATTTTGACAACTCAGATCATGGAATTTTATTTTTATGAGCAATATCAGGTACTTCTATTAAATAAAAGAGCTTTTATTAATATTGTATTACATAAAAATATTAAATGGTTTGGTGGGATCCAAAAAATTGCACATTTATTTATCGTCTTTTATTTATTTATTTAATTAACTTATTTCCCTCATATCTATCCCTCTGTTTTCATTTAAATTTTCTTATTTCTGTTTTTTGAATTTTCAAACTTTGTCTTAAATAAATTGCTGTTAGTAAAAAATAAACTTTGTAAATATTTATTAATGTACTTTAATTTTAATGATAGGGAATAGTTACATTTGCATAATTATTTAAGACGCCTACTTACGGTTGCAAACGATATTTAGATGGTTGACCACAAAATTTTATTTTGGCAATGGGATACAAAGAATTTCTTAATATAAGAATCTAAGCAAAAATGAATGTCGTTATGTAAATGCTGAGCAAAATTTTGAAAAATATGATTGTCTCTTACTTTCTATCATGTTATTGAGTCATAGTAATTCCAAGTCATAATTAACTTAAAAAACACACTCTTATGTGTACGCTATGTTAAGTAAAACACAATCCATATTACAAGATACCAAAACACATGATGTGATATCTTAAAATTCTAGTCTAGTTATTAAAAAAATTAAACCAGAGTGAATATTAAGGTTAAATTTAATCCAAACTTTACCTCATTTAACAATAAAATACTTTGTCCTTAGAATTTGCGTTCATTCAATTCGTCAAAGGAGTCTTCATTTTCTGGTTATCCTTAGAATTGAATCAGCAAAAGAATTTTAAAGAATTCATTTAGCAATTTTAAATATCTAAAATATTATTGCAATAGAACTCATATTGGGAATTTCAATATCTAGTTGCTAATATTTATATGTTGGGTTGCTGTTTTTTCCTCTAAATAAATCCCTGTTATGCCTCAGTAAGAAAGATACGATTCGATTCAATTAGTTTTCTGGACGGCTGATTACCCACCACGATTTTAGTCTCGTGCTTCAGGAGATAAGTAGAGATAAGTCACTAACATCTGGAAATAACAATTGCAGCAGAAACAGGAGAACATACGCGATTATCTTTAAAAAGAAAAAAAAGCAGAAGTGAGTAAAATATTTGGAGGAAAACCAAAGTTAATTTTTAAATGCTGTTTACCTAAGCGACGTTGTTTCAGAGACAAGAAAAAAGTATGGGATTAAGAATAACAAGCCGAAAATACGATATGATTTTAAGAACAGAAGCTTTCTTATCAGTAAAATGGCATTTCCATAGAATAGAATTATATTTTCTTTTGAGTAGATAGTGTGCTTTTGCTTCGTTGGAAAATTCCCAGATTTGATTCTGCAGCAACAGATAATTCGGTTGCAAATCAATTGTTATAAAAAGAAAAAGCCAAAAGGTTGATCACGTAAGATTATCCAAATTAAGGTAAACTAAAGTAATTAAGGTGGTAAGGTAACATTTTGGAGAAAGATGATGGAAAATGATGGTTGATGGAGAAAGACGAAAATCTGATGATTCATTAAATTTTCAGCAATACCACAAAATTAATCATAAAACCGAGAGATTAATTTGATTTAAAAAAATCAGTAGTTACATAGCAGGAAAGTAAAAAAAAAATGGATTAAGAATATTTTTACTTAGTCATTTATTACTTAATATGATCAATGATAATCAGAGTATTATTACTAACTTCCATGGATTAAATCGTGTTTTTCTAAAAATTATTCAGCTGTTATAATCCATGATTATGATTTCTTTTAATTACATTTCAACTGAAATATATTTCCAGTTCTCTTGCCAGTTTCATAGATTTCTTTAAAATTATAATACAGTTTGTAGCGGTTACAATTACTGCCTTCTCCTTTCTTCATAGGTGGCGCTACTAGAGCCACCTATCAAGAGCCATGTTTTCCCATGATTCCTCATTCTTGTCTCTTGTGTTGTCCTTGCTTGTCGTGCGTATTTGTTCTATGCCTTGTTCTCCAATATGCTTGTGTTAAATGTTTGTGCCGTGGAACTTAACCCGCTAATAAAAAGTAGTTCCTGAAACTGAACTCATTCTTTCATCCATGGCATAACACATAATAAAGAGTCTCGTCCCTCTACAAATTAAAATTATTTTATATGATGCATCATATCGTGCATGTATTTTCCTAAAACATCGAGCATTGATTGTACAAAGTAAAGTATCCAGTGAAAAGTTTGATATTTCTTTAGAAACTATAGATATTCTCAGCCTTGAAAAAAATTAATTTCGAAAGAAAAATATTCAGCACGCTTAAAAGGTTTCTCTACTTAAAATGGGAAACAAATTTTAAGAATAAATCAAGCGTAATCAAGTAATTTTTGTAACAGAACATCGGGATCCGAAACGCAAAGAGAGCGACAATATGCTTTTTGTAAGCGAACTAAATAAAAGGAATAGCATGCAAGATAAAAAGTATGGCACAGATGTAAAGGAATAAAAAGATACAACACATTAGATGAATAACAACAAGAGAAACTGCATCGTCTCAGACGACAACTGCTTTGAACATTTACTTTTAAGTACTCTAAATTTTAGTTGTTGATACTGCGACCTAGTTTTTCGGGCATTATCTAGTATCTACTGCGCTGTTTAAGATTTGCATTATTGTTATTCACCCACTCTAATTCTTGTAATGCATATGTCGTAAAATTGCTTCTTGAAGTGAGCACGCCCTACATTTAAAATTTTGTAACGACTTTCCGGTAACGACCCATTTGTTTAATGTATATTAATTACCATATACAAGTAAAGTAATTATAAACTTACACTCTAAATAAAGAATTGAGGTATACGCTCTATACATTTCCAGAAATCAATCAAAAATATCGAGAACATTATTTGATTTCAATTCATCTGAATTCCAGTATATTAACCTCGTATAACTTATTATTTTACCAACAGATTCCGCATATACTAACTTCAGAACTATATAATTTCAGATTCATGATCAAATTCTGTATAAGGCAGTGGGAATGGTCTCTCTGAAATGTTCCAGCACATTCTGTTCCCCTATTCTGTCCCTCTTCTTTCTTCCGTATAAAATTGTTAGTCTGCAGCAGGGCCATGTAAACCATGAATGGTCAAATATTTATTATCAGAGTCCCAGACATATATACTTGCGTATTATTACCCGTAGACTTTTGGCGATCAGAAATTACGAAAGAGCCTAACTAGTATGCAATTTTTGGCGACATTCTTGGCAATTAGAAATGATACACGTACCAGAAATTTAAAAATGTATGGACCGAATCCGACCGACTAAAGCAAAAATTGCCACAGAATTAAAAGAATCGCAAAGTGTGTTTTCATTCACAGCAAGGATCGGTGAGTCCCTTCATGGATTTGGTTTGGAATCCGATATCATCAACATTTCAGGTGTTAAATCTGTGCACTGATACCATGCAAAATAATTATTCTGTTTCGTATTATCCTGTTAACTTCTATTTGGTCATCTAATAGACAGATTTTCACAAGATGGTTTTCTTTCAAAATTTGACAGATATGTGCGCATTTTATGCCGAATACAAATATACTAAATTTCATCCGTCAAACGCGAAGAGTTTTTAAGATATTGTGTTTACTAACAGGCAGACAGACATAACTATAAAATTTTGTTTTTTGAACTTGGGAGCGGGGACGAGATATCAAAATTTGAAGGTTCGACAAAATCTTGAATTCGAATTTTCTGACTATTAAAATGTAATAGAAACCGTGTAAAAAAAGTAAGTTGCCTTAACTATTTAAAGTTCCAGTTCTATTTTTTTTAAATGAAAATTTCAACAAACAACTTCTAAATATTGAGCAAGAGCTAAATATTGAGCAAAACGATCTCGTAAGTGATGTCATAATGTCTAGTTGTCACTTGTTATGTTAAATATCGCTCCTTAAGCGAGTCGCACTATTATGTTGCTCAATATGCAAATTACTCGTTATGCAATGGTAATTGGAGGAGATTATGTTAAGCGAAGTTTGGCTGTATAAATTATACAGCTCGTTAAGCGAAGTTTGGCTGTATTAATTTTTAAACTGCTTAATTAAGTGGCTTTAATATTAATACTTAAAACCTGTGAATAATATAATACAGAAAAAAAAAGTTAACCACTATATCGCACAGTAAATTATTTTCATTTTTTTTGTACTTAAATAATTTGTTAAAAATACATTTCAAATTCGAAGTCGTTATTTTGTAAACCAAAACTAAAATTTTAAAATTATCTTATTACTATTTTTTAAATATTTTAAACGGTTCAGAATATTTATTGAAAATAAAGCTCTTTACTAAAAATGAATAAAGAAAAAGTAAGAGTTAAACATAGTTAACATTTACATCAAACGCCTTTAAATTCGATTAACATTAATTAAAGGAAATTTAATTCTGTGTTTTCATATACATTAAAACATTACTCAGTTTCAGCAGTATTAGTTATATATTAACTGAATGAAGTTTATTTTTCTGTAAACTGATACAGCAGCAAACATTAATTCCGCAATAATTACTTTCCCTTCCTATTTCCTGAACATACTCAAATGTGTAAGCAATTCATATAATTTTTAAGAAAATCAATTTTAAGAGCATGTTCAGAAACAAATTTTACATTTGTTATCATTAAATTATTATTTGTTCTTATTAAAAATTACATTTAATAAGAACAGTGAATCTAATGAAAACGAATCAGAATTTACTATGGTTTGAAATTCAGTTTGAGTTTCAAAGTATTATGAACAAAACCATTTCACTTTTTAATGAAATGAAGTCTGATTTATTTGTTTAATTACATAGATTATTTCCCCTTCTTTCTTAATCGAATAGTCCCTCATCAATGTATATGATTATACAATAGAAAAGAATTTTTAATTTCATATATTACTATATGATATTCTATATGCAGGACATAATTTTTTTTTTCAAATAAAAAAGCGAGTCTAAAAAAAACGAGACGCATCTTTAAAATATAATTTCAAAATAAATTAACATTCCATAAGGAAATAACTTCTAAGTTTTTAAAAATGATAGTTATAATATATTGATTTTGACTCCTTTTCTGCTAATTAAAATATATCAAATGGGTTAAACTGAGTATTTTCCATATCCATAATTTTTAATCACGATATCAAAATCACCAAAGAGGATTTGCACTCTTCTTGGAGATGCAGCAGTTACCTTCTTTCAAGTACCAACCACCACTGAATTTCGAAAATAATTTATAAATCGTGCTATAAAATGAAGAGCAAATAAGAAATCGCTTCCTCAACAAATCAGAAGAGAATTAAAAAAGAATAAAAACATTATATAATAACTGGAAGAATTGACACAAGACTTTTTTTTCTCATATCAATAATAGTTTGATCATTACTAAAGCAAAATATTCTCTCGATGAATATTTTGCTTTAGTAATGATCAAACTTATGGACCTTTACTAATTGTAATGAACAATATAAATATTCCTTATTATATTCATTCCTGATTAAATATTAATATTCCTGATGCTTTTCCAGACACACTTTCAAATTCCATGAAATATTTTGGAAGTAAACAAGAAAAATCCAGATTTTAAGAATATGAAACGTCACAAAAGAGATTCTTCATATATATTCCATTTATGACGGCAGCATTCAAAATACTCAAATTTCTACTTCAAAAAGAAACTACATGCAAATCTAACCCGATTCAGCAAATGGCAGATTTTAAACAAATAACGAATCTTCTCAAGAAAGAAATATTGAAATGTTTTCGCTTGCATTTCAACAACTGCATTCCAAACAGTTCAATTTTTCAGCCTGCGCATTTGTTTTTTTTTTTTTTTTTCTTTATATATTTTCAATAAAGACGGAAGAAATTTATACCGGAAATCGAATAACTGACTTAAAATGAAATTTCATTTTTATGTTTGTTTATAAAAATAATGTCTTCGCTTCCTTTTCATAACTTTGAATATGTTCTATTGATATTGAATAAAATGATAATAATAAGGACCTCATGAAATGTATTAAAATTATATTGAAAAACAAGCTACATTAAAGCCGTTTCCTGCAATATAATTCAAATAAATTATTGTAGCAGCTTCCCAATAAAGTTTAAACCACTCTATGGTAGTTTAAATGTTTCAAGCTGCTTACTTCCACATTTATTTAGATCTGCAGAATATATACTTGTTCTCCTTCGTCAAATTATACGAAAGACTGTCGACAAATATCCCAAATTTAAATAAATTCAACGTTAAGACATTTATACAACAAATACAAATGATTCAATGGGAGCTTTAAAATTTCTTCAAAACAATCAAGAACACTATATTCACAGGCAATTTTTAAAATTCATTAAAATATTTTTTGAAAAATGCTTTAAATAATTAGATCAGCTTCAAATTCATAAAAAACGACTTATCAATTATAAAAAATTTTACTGAAAATAGAATAATGATAGTCAGAGATATAGTACGGCTGTAAACCGGTTCAAGCATAGGAAAGACTAATTACATAAGCGTGTAATTTTACTTTAAACTGAAAGAAGTCAAACTTCTGACTTAATTAAGGATAAAAGTTATTTATATCACCATAATTCATTAAATAAAAGAATGCACGTAGCATATTAAAAGCATGATTCAAAACGAGCAACATTCAATACTTATTGTTGAAAAGTTCAATTTGGTGAAAAAAATAGCGAAAACTGTATAACAAAAACTTTTTATCTAATCTTTTTCAAATTATCGAATTTCAAATACTGTCTCAAGTAGAGCGATCTTCCCCAAATATTTCCCAATAATTTACCAAACATTAGAAATCATGTCAATCTGAATGATTTTGAAAGGGATGAAATTAATCTGAATATCGTGAATCTTTATCAAAAGAGCAGATATAGAAATGTTTTCGTTTGTGCATATAGTATAAATCAGCAATCAAAGTAACAAAATTCCATCAAAACATTCTATAAAAACATTAACTTAGAAGTTATTTATGTTAATACCTGAACTTGGGATAATATTTCTGTCGAAAAAATTCCAATGTAAATGCATAATAGATATTTAAAAGTAATTCAGGTTTAGAAATATTTTTTCCTAGGCTTCCTACAAGATCAGGTGAAACAGAAAAGTAAAATTTCCAATTAATTTTTAAAAATAAATATAATAATTTTTAAAAAAATTTAAACTATAAGTAATGATGACTTGTTATTTTTGTATTTTTACTTTCAACTAAGGTAATTATGAAATAATCAATAATCTATATCAACCTTGAAAATAAATAAATTTTGACTTTATTTATTCCTGAGCTTCGAAATTGATAAAAATATAATAAGAACAAAATGAAATTTGCCTAATGGATATTTCTTAATTTTTTTCACTAAATTATACCGATTAAAAATAAGTATTAATAAGAAACTCTAAATTCATTTAACAATTTATGATCCTGAATTATTCCTTATTTAAAAATAATCATTTGCAGGAAAATTATTTAAAACGTTGATTTTTGTGGGGAATAATCAAAATAATAAAGAACTTTCAAAGGCAATGTGAAAATAAAAACTAACCAACTTGAAAACTTTAATTATAATCTAGTTTTTAACTTTGGTATTAAATAAAAGCAAAATCCTAAAAAAATGTTTCTTTAAATGCTAAGCAAGAAGAGTAAGGCATTGTATTTTAAAGAAATTTCACAATGAAAACTATGATTACTTTTTTAAAAAAAATCAATTTTCTTAAATAATGAGTTTTTACGAAACTATTTTCTTTCTGTTTGCAATTTTCGAGAAGTTCTATTACTGTGGTATCGATTTCAAAAACTAAAAGAAAAATACAACTCTTTTATTATTCAAATTTCACTATTATTTAAAATAATCTTTTTTTAGTTCGGAAGAAAATTGTTCCAAGATAATAGCGAGAAAAAACATTTTACAGTACAAAAGTGTAAGGCAGTTGGGAAAACATTTTTTTAGGATTTTGGAATTTCAGAGCTAAGTTACGGTATTTCGTTTTTCTGAATCTGAAATATTATTCAAATAAAAAATAATTTTTTTTAGCTTTTTTGATGCAATGCATGATTAATTACGAAAGGCTTTCTAAATACACGCATATTATTGGTATAATTACTTCATTAATTGTCCTCGATTTCAATTCTCTTACAAAAGTGAAAAAGTTAAAAGTTATGTTGATATAAAGGAAAGGTTTTATAAAAAAAAGTTTGCCAAATTTAATTACAGCAATTAAATATTCATTAAAAATTATTATCTAACACGATTTTATTTTTGTAGAACCAAATCCTGAAAGAGTTTGTAAGCATTAGGAACTACTCAATCAATTGCATAGAACAGATAGAACATTTATATCCATCCTTTTTGCAACTTGTTTCCCCCCTCCAATTACTACGTCTTTTAGCAGCTTGGTACTCTATAGGATTTAATTAGAATTTCAATTATAACTTAACTAACCAATTCTATAAAACAATTACAACGAGTAAGTAAGCATTGGGTTACCGCATGCACTCAAGTAAATCACACACCGACTGAAGAAATCTTGAAAAGTTCGTTTTCCGTTGTGAAGGGTTGCCAGTCAATGTTCGACAAGTCGCCAGAGGCAGAGTTCAGTTATCCTATTTGGTGCTGCTTTACAGTTCTGGCGACTGGACAGAATTCTCACTGTGTAAGTGGTTCTAGAGCACGTTAAATCCGTCAGGGCAAACGTCCTCCCATTGGTGTGGTGGGGAAGTTTGGAGAGGGCGTGCCAACCAAGTGTCGTCCTCGTCATCTGACCGGTTCAAAATTACGAGATCCATTCAAAAATAGCAAAATAGTATTGTTTTAATACGGGACGTAAATATAACTAAACCAAATAAACTAACATATGTGAAACCAGTCGAAAATGTCTCTCCAATAAAAGTATTATTTGCTCTCCCTCCGACATAAAGCTTAGATACCTTTGACAATGCTGCGAGTACCACGAAAAAAACATTTTTATTTTCAGGAGGAAAAGAATATGAGAATGGAAGAGAAAAGACTTTTGTAGAGTAACATAGTGAAATGGTTTTTATTTCACAGGAAGTACAAAACCTAGATATATATTTAAAAAAAATACTGCTTGGACCTCTTATATAAAAACCATAAAAAGAAGCATTTAAAGACAAACTGGCTCTATCACCTGAATAATCTGTTTATAATCTAATAAAATCTTAATACATTTGTAATTAATAGGCATATGCTTAACTATTTAAATCCACTTAATTACGAATATAAATTGCATGCATTCATCAAAAATTAATCTGTTTTAATTTTGTAAAAAGTTAAATACGTTGATTGAGTTCCTACGGATCAAAAAAATTATTCCATCAATAAAAATCAGATAAATGGATGAAAAATAATAAAAAAAAATTAATAATGCATTTGGGTTCCATTTCACTATTCCAGACATACAAACTTTTAAGTTTATTTGAATCTGAAAGATTAAATAAATTTCAACAAATAAATCCATCATAATCAAACCCAAAATGATATAGATTATTGCTGGGATTAAATGAAACAACATTTTCAGAATACTACAAATAAAAGTATGAATAACTTCACAGAATCGATGAAGAAGAAATAATGTTTCAAAAATATTTCATTTCTTTTCAATGTTAACATCATCATTTAATGGTAAATGCAGAATTGTTAAAATTAAAGTCCGCTAATTCAAAAGGTTTTGGAGTAGGTTCTTAAAAAAATGAACATTTTACGTCGATAGGCGCCAATATCCATTGCGATTTTTCCCGGCAAGGTTTTATTACAGAAAAAAAATTGAATAGTACACTTGATATTTTTTTTTAGCTGCACTAAAAATACTGGACAAAATACCACCTTTATAATGATGTCAAAATGTAAGTTGCAATCTTTCAACAATGTGTCTTATAAATGTAACTGTGATTCTTTTGATACTGAACACATTCAATGTTCTAGAAGAACATTAAGCCAACACTTTAGAAATATAAGTTTTTAAAGAAAAGGCTGTTCCGATAAAATCATTTTATTAAAACAATAACTATGCAACTGTGGCTATTCAAAAATTCCGGTGCCTTCACAAAACAATGAAAAGATTTGAAGTAACAGGAAGAATTGACATTCGTTAACCTATTTTTTTCACAAATATAAGACACCGAAATCAATTTTTTTGGAAGTCACCATTATGTAAACGTTTTATGAATTCAGTGTGTCTTAATATGTATTATTTGAAAACCACATAAACAGAAATAAAATCGAAAGTAAATTAAGTTAAATAAAAGCCCATATATTTTTCATTAATTGTCTCTAGTCGTTTTATACGACCAGTTATTTTGTCTGGAATATTGGGTATATTTGACTTCAAATATACCATTTTTTTTATAATTTGATGCTCATGATTACCATTAATTTCCTGAGATTATAAACGTGTTATTTCGATTATCCTAGTTATATTTATCGTTCACATTAACATTTTTAATAAAAACTGTGTCATAACATTATGTTATTAAAAATGTAAATACCCGATTCATCTATCTTTTGAATTTCGTGGTAATATAACTTCACTTTTCTTCTTTCTTTTGAAAACAACAAAGATATTAAACCGAGGCATTTTTCTTTAGCTTTCAATAATAGAAGAGAATATCACAATTCAATTTTTGATAAAACAATGAAAACGGTTTGAAATTCATTCCGGCCCTGTGCAGTACGACATAGGTTTCTTTATTCGAGTAGTCTGCATGACGAGAT
>JAPMOR010024508.1:0-21260 GCA_026543865.1 Argiope aurantia | reverse complement strand
CAAAAAGAAGATAGCTGCTCCAAGTGTTTGGAAATGCATAACTATAAAAATTGCACAAAGCAAAATCCAGAATGCAGAAACTGTAAAGAGTATCGCAAAAGAACAAAAATTATGATTCGAACGGATCATATTGCATCATCGGAACATTGCCCTGTATTTATCAGGGAGAGAGATTAGTTGATTAAACAGACGAATTATGAATAATAAGCCTTTCAATGATAATTCTTGGCTTGTTATTCAACATAATATAGGTCGGGATAAATATGCGGCAAAGGAACTCCCAAATTTGTTTGGGGACAATATTCCAGATGTTTACTTGTTACAAGAACATATACAATGAAAGGAAAAATAATAGGACTTCCCCTAGGATGGAGAATAATTGCTCACCCTTACGGGAAGGCGATTATAGCAGTAAGAAACCAAGATATTTCTGTTTTGACAAGATTTACTAGTTTAAACATAGTAGTAGCCAATTTATCAGTGGGAAATAGGGAAATTACTATGGTGTCGGCATACTTCCCACCGACTCACAATAAAGAAGAAATCTGCAAAGAACTAGGAAATCTCTTTGAACAGTTGGGAACATCATCCATACTTATTGGAGGAGATTTCAATCGTCATAGTCGTCTGTGGGGAAACGAAATTCCCGATCATAGAGCACAAGATGAAGTGGGCTCGTTTATAGAATTCCTTTTTAAGAAGAACATTTTTATTTGGAATGATCCAAACTCTTTGCCGACGTTTCAATCTGCATGGAAGAAGCTGGATTGATGTCACTTTATCAACTAAAGATCTGCATGACAGAGTAATGAGCTGGAATGTAATCCAAAGTACTCTGAGTGACCATGGCGTTTTGGATTTTCAAATTAATATGGATGGTAAAGTTATTTCAGCAGAAAAATTTAAATTAAACAATTGGAAAATTCGAAAAATTAGTTCTCAAGCTGCTGAAAAATATGCTAATATAAGAGGAACAATGTAAAGGATAAAAACTAAAAAAGATTTAGAAGTATGGGTAATAGAATTTACAGAATTCATTCAAGGAATTAGCCAAAGATCAAACAGTAAAGAGACAAATCATATCAGGGTCCCCTGGTGGGACACTGAAATGGAGAAACAAAGAAAACTGACAAGAGCCTTGCGGCATAGATACCAACGATGTAAAAACACTGAGGAGACAATGAAGAGAAGATAGATTTATAAAAAAATGAATCAATATACAGAGGGATGTTAAGAAAAAAAAGTATTGAATGCTTTGAAAAGTTATGTAGCGAAATAACGAGAATGAACTCTTTTCAGCTACTTTATAAATTATCGGCAGATAGAATGAGAAGGAAATCAGTTTTGCACGGTGTCAAAAAACAGGATGGAACAAAAATCAAAAATACAAAAGAAACTATTGAAACTATTGTGAGATGTTTTTTCAAAGAGTATCAGTTCCAACAAGAAAGTAAAAAGCAGAAGAAAATGAGGAAAAGTATCGAGTTGTATAAAACAAAAGAAAAAGATAAAATATTTACAATAAATGAAATAAGAACAATATATCTAATAAAATGGCTAAAAAGAAAACACCTGGATTAGACAACATCCCAATGGAGATGCTTGCTGAAATTAACAGAAAGAATCCATTCATACTTTTAGAGTTATACAACAAGTGCCTAGAATTAGGTGCGTTCCCTAATCAGTGGAAGGTAGCAAAATGGATTTTAATTCCTAAAACCAATAGAGACTTAGAGGATCCTAAATCCTATAGATCAATTTGTTTGCTAACAACAGCAAGTAAAATCTTGGATAAACTGATAACTCAAAGAGTACAGCACTTATTAACAGCACAAAATAGACTGCGTCATGATCAACATGGTTTTAGATATAGCCACTCTTGTGAAACAGCCCAAAATGCCCTGTGGAGTAAAATAAAAGGTGCGATGAATCAAAAACTAAAAATAACAGTTAAATCTTTGGATGTAGCTGGAGCATTTGATTCAGTACGGAGGATATATACTCCTTTATAAAAATGAATTGCCTGAGCAATCTTTTTGAAATGATTAAAGATTACTTAAATGAAAGGAAATGCATTTACCAAGATGGAGAAAATAATTAGGAATTTATAATGGATAGAGGAGTGCCACAGGGCACATGCAGCGGACCGTTATTCTGGAACTTGGTTATGAATTCTGCATTTAAAATCAATCTTCCATTGAAATGCTTTATACAGGCGTATGGCGATGATGTGCTACTAATAATCTCGGGAAGGACAAAAGATGAACTGGAAATTAAAGAAAAACAAATAATTCCTAGGCTAGTAAAATGGGGCAAAATACATAAACTTGAGTTTAATGAAAGGAAAACAATTCAAATGTCTATTACATTTGAAGAACGTTTAAAATTAATAGATCCTCCTAACATAAAAATGGGCAATAACAACATAAATGTGTCAAAAAAATTAAATACTTGGTAGTTACATGGGAGAATAAATTTACATTTACGTCACATTTTAGTAAGGTCAAGAAAAAAGTGGATGTATAAACTAGTGACAGTTGCAGATAAATTTTATGGAAAAAGGAAATACCATCTAAGAAGAATCTACACTGGGGCCATTGAGCCATTTGTTTTTTTTCGGGCACAGAGCTGGGGGCATAGGCTAAATCTAAAGAAAATCGGAGAAACATTAAATTCAATCCAGCGGCGTCCTCTCATCATTATGTCTGGAGCATATAGAGCCATTTCTACAGAAGCCCTTGAAGTAATAACGGGAATTTTGCCAATGGACCTCAGAGCAATGGAAATTTTCACTAAATTTCAAATAAGAACTTCTAGTAATAAAATTAAAATAGGAAACAAATGCTTCAGCAAAAAAGATTATGAGATGTATTTTGACAATTTCGAACAACATCCTGCAGAATGGTTTATTCATGGGTTTCAAATTAAAATCCCAGATATGGATGGAATAGAAATTTTTACAGATGGTTCAAAAGATGAAAATAAAGTAGGAGCTGCAATAGTAGTATACTAGTATGGGAAAGAGATAGATAAAAGCCTTTAAAATTATCGAACCGTACCACAAGTTTCCAGGCAGAAGTGCAAGCTTTAAAGATGACCATTGAATATTGTGAAAGGGTGGAGGATGGAGAGAAGTGCTCAATTTTTTCAGATTATCTGTCAGTCCTACAAGCCATACAATCATCTCACAATTGTAATAAGGAAATATGGACGATAAAAGAAAAGATAAAAAGTGTAAAAACTAACAGTTAGATAGAGTTGAATTGGGTTAAGGCCCATGTTGGGATATATGGTAATGAAAAGGCAGATCAATATGCAAAGTTGGTGGCACAGAAAGAGGGTGTTGATATGGTTGTCCCCAAATCAAATGGTGTCTTAAAATGGGAATTATGAGAAGAAATAAAGCTGCAATGGTTTGCCAGATGGTATATGTCCAAAAACGGAAGAGTAACTTTCGATTTTATTCCTAATCCAGAAATAAAAATAAGAAGATACCATCCACTGAAAATTCAAATTATATCAGGACTCGGTTGATTTCCTGCATATTTCCAAAGATTTGGAATAATGCAGGAAAATAAATGCATTTGTGGAGGAATCGGTACTGCTTACCACTATTTAAAGGAATGTATTGGAATCTCGGAGTTAAGAAAAAATTTGAAAATTATAAATAACGACTTAAGTACAGTACTGTGGTACCAGGTAATCTTAAAACTCTGAAGGACATGATGTCAAAAATTGTCAGTTTTTTACCAACTTTTTGAGAGTTTGTAGATAAGGAAGAAGGACAGTAATTGACCACTTTGTGACCAATTACCTCGAAGAGAATGTCAGTTTGACATATCGGTCAATGCAAGGATGGACAATGCTAAAGATAGCAGTCGGTCACAACAAATCCTGTCGATACTGCTACGTTCAGTGGTGGCGGGGTGGTCGGCTGTAAGCAAGAAGAAGAAGAAGAAGAGCAAGCAATATTAAGAATGCCTTATGAAGGACATTTCAATCATTCATTCATAATTCATTTCGTTTCAAATTTTAAATGTCCGATAGTAAGCACATTCCCCAGATATATAAATATGTTAAGATTATCACAATATAAAACATCAACTGCTTACATATGCTGCTGTAGAATTTTTAAAGATATTCGCTAGAAGACATCTTTCAGATAATATGGGGAATTTTACTAGTGGAGACTTTGTGAATGCCCAGTATAGCTTGCTATTATATTGATATGTGGAAGGCTGAATAAAATTTGTGGATCAAAATGTAAGATGGAACAAAATTCGATATTCGACTTTACAAAGAACCCTCTGTATAGGCCGAACTAGTGAACGATATGTCATAAATTGAAAGTCAATCGCAATTTCTATGATATAGAGTAGGAATTTCGAGAGTGAAACTGTTAATGAAGTGTCTGCATTTACATATGAATGTATTAAAATTATGAAATAGCGGTTTAAAACGCAAGTTTGTAACTTTACAAAATAAATACTTGCGGGTATGAAAATTTATCTGAAAATCTCTATAGAACATCAGTAGATGTCAGTCTAGAATTAAACAGTCTGAGGAAGTGGTTGTTTTTCATTGATGAAATCCAAATGATATTTCTTTGCTATTATCAGAATTTTTTTATTTATCCATCAGTTTATCAAGAAGATTTTTATTTAAATTTATTATCTGCAATTAAAATTATCATAAAATCTCAGTTAAAATTTAATGCTAAGATAGCAGTTGCATTTGGTAATATCGTATACTAGGTTTTCAGATTAATATCTCAGTAAACATATTTACAATTCACAGTTTTCTACAGAATTTCTTATCAAATGTTATGATTTTTCATGTATATTTTATTGTGAATGAAATTTTCTTATGTTCGGGGGTAAGGAAGACAATATAAATTAAGATCTGAATATCGAAATTATGGCATTCGTCTTATCATTCATGTTGTAGCATCGAATTGTTATATGATTTTAATTTTAAAGTTAAGTTAATAATATATTATGTAAAGATACTAATAATTTCAAACTTTTTGTCATGCTGTATTTTGTAGAGTTAATACTATAGAGGTTCAAGTATTTTTTTAATATAAATACAGTTTTTTTTTTCTTCTAAAATCACAAATAGATATAAAATGTTAGCACAATGCGAAAAAACCCACGAGAGCTTCCTTTAGTCTAAATCTATTTCTCGCTTGTGTTGTGATAATACACGACTTTATCTATAATTGGAATTTTACAGAAGCGCAAAACGAAAAACAAAAGTAAATTCTAGACTCGAGGGAGGACAGATAAAATTGTAACTTGTGGCGGTTTAAAGGGAACAATTTTCTACTTCTGCGCCCTCGAAATATAAACAATGACTTAAAATTCAACGCAGTTGTTATAGCAGACTCAAAGACTTTTTAAAAATACCTTTCTTCATGAGTGAAAAATTGACGAAAAAATAACCCCCCCCCCCCCAGTGATTTGTTTAAGCACATTTACTGCAATGCTTCTGAAAAAATTAAGAAAAGTTAAAAAAAGATTCGAGATCTAACTTATTAAATATTTATCAAATATTTTACTTCATAATAATAGGGAAAACGTGGAAGAATGATTTAAAATTTTATAACACAATTTTCAGTTCCGACTGAAGTATTTTTTTTTTACTTATTAAATCGATTTCTATTATTAAACTGTTATGTAAGTCTATATACATGAACTTTTCTTTTCAGAAGATAAACTTTTGTTTTAGGTTAGCAACTTCTAACCTCATTCTGAAAGAACTGAATATTGAATACATATATATTAAACTGTTTCATTTCGTTTATGCATACCTACTCAAAAACTTCATCGAATTTTTAAACTAATTATTCATATGATAGGCTTTATTAGCAGAAAGAAGAAGTAGGGGAGTAAGTTTTTTTCATATATAGGAATAAAAAGGAGGTTGCTCTACCGAAAATTGTTAAATCTGGTACTTAGATCGAAATGAAAATCATTTATGTTTTTAGAATTATTTTATGTATTTAGAATATTTAGGTATTTAGAAGAATTTTGTTCCTCTGTTTCTAGAAGGATTAATTTGTATTGCAAATTTCGTAAGAGATCAGCCCGTTCCGAAGGAAGTAATCTGTATTTTCACTAATCGCTTGCAATTAGTTTTGATTAGTCTGTTCTATTCCCTCATAATAAGTTTCCTTTACTGTTGATGGTCTTAGAGGGAAAGGTAGGGGATACACAGTAAAAAGGAACATGAAATTTCAATTTTAAGTGATTAGGAGAAAACGGAAAAGAACCGTGATATTTTTCATCAGAATTTCCGTTTTCAAATATTATATATATATATATATTCAGTTCCCCTCCTACCCTTTCTTAATATTCTACTCTTCTTAAATGCATTAAGTTTATGGAATTTAAATGAAAGTTTGGCTTAATATACATAAAATATAAAAGTACTAATTCAAATATTCTCTTTTTTTACCAATTTTAAATGGTAGAATTCCTTTTGGTAAAAATAACTGACTGAAGCTTATGTAGACACATTGTTAAGATAAGACGAACCATGAAACAATATTAGAAATTTCAAGATTTATGAAATAGAAGAATAGAAAAGACCGAAAAATATTTAAATCTTTTTTCAGTCAAATGTCATTGGTATATTATTGCATAAATGTTCCAAATGAATTTCGATACCAAGTTTCATTTTTGAAGATAATTACCTCCGATTTAAATTTGCAAATGCATTACAGGATTTAGAATTGTAAATATTATTTTTATATAAGAGAAGAAGGAAAACAGGTTACGAAAACTATAAACGATTCTCAGAAGATCATTGATTATTTATTAGATATTAGGGAATGTTGATTTTGCGCTTTCAGCGACTTGGAAGTTTAACTCTTTCAGTGTTCAAAGGACGCAAACATCCATTCAGCGAATCCTATCCAAGTAACCTAAATATCATAGCCAAAGCCTCCTCACTTGGTTAAGTGTGATTTCTTGAATACCAGTGGCAAGAGCTTTGTTCATTGGAGACGCTCGCCCAGATGTATTCGGGGGAAAGGAAGGGTTTCTAAGAATAATTAAATGATATCTGAGTATACATTTGCTTGTTAGCTATTCATTAAGTTGAGACATATTTTGTATAGCAATCCTTAAGCACATGGGCTGTCATTGGAGTTTTTCTGGAAGGTGGGAAATGTTTCTTATTTTTGAAAGAGAAACCCTGGAGTTTCAATATTCTGAAATAAATTATTTCTGAAATGAAAAGGTTAAAAAGAGAATAAAATTGAAATAGCGGATAAAATTTTCATGGATATTTTTTAATGTATAATATTAAACAAAATTCTCAAGTTTATAATATTTTAATTCTCAAGTCATGTTAAAAAGGTTTGATTGCTATTCATATCAGACATTAAAACATTACAAATAAAATATTTCACTTGTTTAATATTTATTCTGTTTATTTTTATGCCTGATTATGCGCTTGTTTTAATATACATTGTGAAAATTTGAACTTAAAATTGATGAATAGAAATTTAAAAAAAAATTGTAGTATTATAAATTTTTTTGTTGAATATGATTTCCAGATTTATATATTGCATTCTCTTGAAGAATCTTTTTTGCATATTCACTACTACTCATAAGCACATCACTTAAATCTCGAAGATTAAAAATAAATATTAATATATAATGCAATAAATATTTTTTCAAATATATTATTTTCACAAAAACCTCTCTATATAATTTATATTTCACATCTCATTAGATGATAGTAAATTTCTATCAATCATTTATACTTTAAATTTTATAATTTGAAACCAATTTACAATATTAATAATTATTATGAAATTAGCTAAATGATTTTATAAACATTTATTAAATATAAAATTTTAAAATCTTTAATTCTAATAATTCATATTTAAAAAGAAATAAATAATTTTTATCAAGATTATAATGTAAAACAAATCATATATACTATACAACTTCAAGCTATTGTTATTTTTCGAAAAAAATATATTATTCCCGGGAACACTTCTAGTTCTACAATTTTGAACTAGAAAATCTTAAAAATCATATTTTCTCACTGCAAGTGCAGTAATACTTTTTTAAAAAGAAATCACGAATTTCATTCCGTTTTTTTCTAGTATTTCTCCTAACAAAGTAGCTTTCTAGCATTGGTCATGAATTCTGATACAATTCGCTACAAAAATGACATTTTCTCTCACCATCTCCAAACCAAATTTTCATCGAAATACATCTAAGCTCCTTCTGCTGTCGCGAATTCATGCCAGGAACATCCTGAACTTCCGAGTGCTTAGATAATTGGTAGAGAGAAAGGAAGTTCTATTACATTTTTCCCATTTTATGCAACATCTACTCAACATTCTCGAAGCTAGAAAAAGCGCAAACACCCTGAGGGAAGCTCGACTTCAGAATTCTCACAAAAGAACTTGCATCTTCCTTGAAAAGAAGGAACAAACCCGTTGAAGGCGAATAACAAGCGATGCATCGATTGAAGAGCTGCGAAGCAAAAGTAATTTCAATCCAAACTTAGAATAAATCACATTCACCACTTTTGATCTACGATATTGGAAAACTCTGGAAAGAATTGAAAAATGGTGTGTTTTCGCGCAATAATATTTTTCACGTTCGGTTGAACAATTTGTCCCCCGTTCCCCTGGTACTCGCCGCCAGGAAGGATGACCTCGTTTCGAGTATTGGTGGTTCAAATAATTTGAATATTACAAAATCATTAAATCTGAAATGGATTCTTCGGCAAAACTTTGGTTCTACTGAAAGTCATACTTAAAATTATTGGAAATATTATTTTGATTTCGTTCATCTAGAAACAACAAGTCGTTCAAACCCATGCATATCATGTGATAGTTATTATATTGTTATGATGCATGTTAGGGAAATTTAAAGCTAAGAAGCACTATTTTTTTTTCTTTTCATGTCAGTATCAATTGTATAGAATAAGACTTTTAATTCAAGAAAACTAACTCGAGAATAATTATGCATAAAGTTATTTCTAGAAATGTTTTAAGTAGACGCATTCTAAAAATTACTTTTTTAAGATGGTCGTCAAATTTTTTTGTTTAAAATTTTATAAAAGTAATGGTAATTATGCATGATTTATTGGTATCCGATGGAATACGATTTCTGAATTTCCTTTCTAAGCATTATCTTACAATTTCATTAGTTGTTTTTTTCTTTAATACATGTTCCTTTCCTTTGAAGATGAGGTTGTATATAGATAATCATGTATTTCAGTAAACAGTTTCTGTAAATAACACATCATATAATATATCTAAAAGTAATAAGTAACAGATATAAGAATATTTTACATAGTCTCGTTTTTAACTCTTCAACCGGCTGGAACGTAGAAAGTCGCTCCAACGTGTCTCTTGAAAACCGGCTGGAACGTAGGAAGTTGCTCTCCGAGAACTGCCTTAAACCCGGCTGGAACGTAGGAAATTGCTTTCCGAAAACTGCCTTAAACCTGGCTGGAACGTAGGAAGTTGCTTTCCGCAAACTGCTTTAAACCCGGCTCCGACGTAGAAAGTCGTCAATGTTTTCCCCCTTAAATTCAATAAACGAGGTGGGTCATCTGCTTGTTAAGGTCATTTTGTGGTTTTAGCTGACAGTTAGAATTTGGGTGGTCCCTCCAATTAGGGGAATGAACTCCCGAGAAGGGGAAATAACGTTTTTCGTAAGAATTCTTGATTGCAGGATTGATTGGTGATATGAGCTGTATTCTGATTTGAATATTTCATTATTTCACCACAAATTTAATATCCAAATGAAAACTATTATACTTATTAAAGGTAGGGAATCCCTCATATTTACATGTCATAATAATGTATAATAGTTAATGATTGGGATTAGTTCGCAAAAACAAGTTTGATTTTTCTGTATTTTATTGATGAAATATTAAAAAAGTACGTGTGAACTTTTAATAATACTTTTATTAAAATGCAGTAAAATATTAAAAAAAAATCCTTATATAATGTTTTTAAATTTATTTTCATCCCGATTATTAAACGAGACAAATATTTATTTACAAATGTAATTTTAGTTATTGCTTAAGCTTTGTATATAGACTTTGGTCAAGCATTTAATACGTAATAAAAGGCAGATTTGAAGATTTTTTGGATCTAATTATTTATTTTTTACTGTTTAGAGTGAGTTTTCAGTAAAAGCGTTTTTAATTATTTTTATAGACGTTTTTATTTAAATTATCTTGATAAATGTAGTTACTTTTATTCTTTTTTCTGCTTAATATTATTTTTTATTTCACTATTTAAATACAAGCGTTGTTTACTGCTTTTTGCAAATCATTTTTGTCTTTTGGGGGGGGGGGGGGAAGGGGGGCTCGGGTGGAAAAAAAAACGCTTCTTATAATAAAAACGCTTCTTAAATATAAAAAATATTTTTTAGAAATTATATTCTTTAAAATATATAGTTATATATTTAAAATCTCTATAAAAAATCAAAGCACATTCAAATGAGAGGAAGTTTTGTGTCTTGTGACGGGCTGTGAAAAGAGTAAATGAAAAAAAATACCTAGTAATAATAAGGACTATTAAAAAAAAGTTTAACATATGAAAGAAAGAAAATATATTTAATAAATAGAAAGCATTTATTTATATTCAACAAAATTCGATGATGAGTATGATATTGCTTTGAAGAATAGAATTAATAAATGTATCTGTGCAATTATAATTATTGCTTTGCATTAAAACAGCATTAGCTATTTAAGGAAATTAAATAAAGGCATTAAAGGCTGATACGATTTCTAACTGTTTGAACGTATCACAAGGCTGTGGATTCAGAACTTTTTTTTATCTATGGATCTCGGTTCCTTTCAATTGTTAGCATTCGGTAAGAAGGTGCACGTGTTTATCTGTGTGAAAGTAGTTTTTCTGCTTGTCCGCATTGTTAATAGAAGTTTTGCGATCAAATCAAGCAGTAAAATGTCGGTAGGTTTAGTGCTTAAAGTTGCCCAAGTTACGTTACAAAGAAAAGCGTTACATCTGGTGACAACAGCATATTGAAGAAAAATGAGTGTCTCAAAATGGGTTATATAGAACATGCGCCTTGCAGATTGTACAATAGAAGTACTTTTAATACGAATCTTGTATTGAAAGGGAGGATATTTTCCTTTGCTAGGCATTCATCAAGACACGAATGAATTCTTGAAAAATGTTCTGAGTAGTTCTTTTAATCTTTACCATTCTTGAAATTTATGAGTCTTGTATTCAAAAAATAAATCATCACTCCTGAAAGCGCTGTTCTTTTTAAAAAATTAACGTGGGTATTATGGCAATAATCTATGAAAAAAGTTTTTATGCTTAGCTCTTTAATCAGGTTTAGATTTTATGTCAAACAAAGTGTGTGCTCTTCTATTTTTTAGTTTCATATCTATTAAATTAAAGTTTTTTTTTCATATAACATTTAAAGACGTACTTCTTAATATATTTAATAATAATTCATGACTAAAAAGTAAAATAAAAAAATTCGATTTCTCTGTTCACTAATACAATGCAAGTGAGTTTTCTTATTAAATTTGTTTATATTGTGGTTGAAATTAGGCTGCTGATCAGATATTGCTGAAGATTGTTTCCAATAGAAAAATTGCTTCCTTTAGGAAATTTATCTTTAATGCACCCCCTAAGGCCAATCCTAATAGCAGTTTTCAAAAATGAGCTAAAAATGTTTCACCAATGCTTGAATCTGCAGTTGAACTTTAACAAGGATAACAAAATTTGAAAGGATAACAAATTTTTAACAAAAGCATACCACTGAAACATACTCAACATTAAATAATAAGTTGGATCATATCTTGATATCAACAATGGAAAAAAATTAGGTTGAAATGATAGAAGCAACAATAAAGGCAATTTAATTTCATTTCCATAATGAAATATATTGATGTAAAATATATTTCGATATACTAATTCGAATATACTAATTAGATATATTAATTCGATAAATTAATATACAAATGTTAAATTAATTATTCCTTCGAATTACCATGGGAAAATTATAATTAAAATTTTTATCATGCTTTAAACATTAATAATTTACGAAAATATTAGCTTTTGGATTTTTCAAAAGCTGCTTGTGAATATTATTTTTGCTTTGATAAAAAGTAATTACAGATGATAAGAAGATTTTAACATCATGAGACCCCGATGAGTCATCTGTGACTAGACCACTAATAACTTGCTGCTTTACCACACCAACATTCTTCTCCGACCCAGTCTTTGCCAATTAATTCTATGACGTAAAAATTCACGCTTCTCTCTATTTTTCTTATATATATAATAACTTATATATATATTATCTGATTTAGCTCAACCTTCTTAATATGTAATGTCATTGTTAAGCCACTTTTCTTCCATCCAATTTTTGTGACCGGAGGATAAGATCCTTTAAATGAAGAACTCTGCCCATCTTCCACAAACTGGCAACAATATTACAGATTCATTAATATCTATAACTTGTTTTATTTTAATTAATGTACCAGAATTTTTAGCAAGTATTTTTATTGTTGCAATGAAATAAAAACCTTATTTTTCACTCACGGGTTTTAAACGTTGTTGAAGTTATGATGACTTACTCTAGATCGTTTTTCTTTTATTTTATTGTGCATCTATCTTTTGAAATTCACATGCAGTGAAATACCTTATAAATATTGCCAATGAAATTCGTTTGAATTGTTCAGAATTGAAGAGCATGGAAGCAACAGTCTGAAAGGGTTAATTCTTAATTGTTGGGTATATGCAGCTAAGTCTTATTTTTATCTACGAGATAATTTACGAATTTTCATAAAACATCATGATGTTGTAACTTAATAAAATGGGTACTGTGTAAATTGTGATTTCATTGATGGAGTTAGAGGAAGGAAAGATTCTTTGCAGTATTTATCGACAGAGAAATGCATGGATTTATGAATATATTTCTGCACTGACTATGAGTCATTTTCACCAAGATTTGTGACAAGATTAAGAATCATATAAGAAATTGACATTCCAAATATTCACTTATTAAAAATAGGAATGAAATGATGATTTTTATCAGATATAAGCCTCCTGAGTAAATGGATACATTAATATGTTTTCTTATTTTAGTATTAAAATTAACTTTAAAAATTTATTATTTCAACTTATTATTTTAATTATTTCAAAATGAGATAATAAGTCAAAAATATTTAAGCTAATATTTTCATCCACATATTATCAATAAAATATTCATCTACTATATATTGATAAAATATTGTTTTATTATTTTCAGAATTTAAAAAAATGGAATGAAAAACAAAAATCTGAAAACAAACAAAAAAAAATCGCACAAATTTTTATTTAAAAATTTCCAATAACAGATTATATTTTCCGAAATGAATGTAGAATTTTTAAATTATTAATAATAATTTTTTTATAATTTATTTTATTCAGAGAACTATATATTCATTCATTGTATATCATGCTATTTTCATTTCGAATATCAAATATGCGAGTAAAATGCTTACAACTAAAAATTAGAAAAAAACTGAAGTAAAATTCACTGAATGTCAGTAAAAAGAATGTATTATATTCGTAATGCAATTTGATGAATGATAATTCCTTTAAATAATTTATTAAACAAATTTTTCTATTACTTATAAAAATTTATAAAATCATATTGCGGAATTTTTTTTAAATTTATTTTTGAACAAATTCTATTTTGTAGATTGAAAGAGAAGTTCTCAGTTCTCAGAGCGAAAATTAACTTCATTTCTATGAAGTTCTATGAAGTTCTTCTTCATTTCTTCAAACCGCAGGGCAATTGCCCTGCGTCGACAGATTTATTACTTGATTGATCAGTGACTACTATTCAAAAAACCCGGTGTTCAGGGGGACGCGATAGTCGAAACGCCGGAAAGTTTACCCCCTGTTGTTAATGGTCGGGGGAAAGTACAAACATACCAAGCCGGTTTACGAACGTTCTGCCAATTTCTTTTCTAGTAAATTGTGTTCAGCCTTTACTTTGACTGCGGCCGTTTTAAGAACATTCTTAAACTAGACAGCCGGCGCTCGATGAGTTAAAAGAAATTCCGAACATTCATAGTGTGTTTTTTATTCTTTTTTCATTTTTAATATTATGAATATTTTTTTAATTCATTAAAAATTTATTTTTCACTTGTGAGACATACTAATAACAGATATGTCTTTGATAATAAAATATTTCTAGTTGGCTGATATTTATTACGTTTACAATATGTAATTCATACATCAACAAAAATGTTTTCAGTGTATGTCCCTTTTCTCCTGGATGCCCCAAAATTATTTATTAACATATAATTTTAGAATTTTGCAGAATATCTTTCAGGAAAGGAACATTTAGAGGGTGAAAAGAGTGCAGACCAAGTTTTGAAATGTAAAAGGTTATCATTTATAGATATAATGTCTGGTTTACACACACATCAAATGTATTATATATTTCACAGGAAATTAGCAAATTATGAGTAACCAACATTAAATTAATAAATTTAGCAATATATAAGAATGGGTCTATAGTTTCATTGGTTATTGTCTACAATGAGATCGATGAAGTTAAAATTAGCCCACATCTCTCCATGCAAATTTCTCCCAATCATCATGATACGCTTTTGCGTCTACGATGCGTGAACGCCATGACAATTAGCAGGAGAAGGTATCCTAGTATTTTTTCGATGCTTTCATGGTATTGAAAGCAATGATCATTACAGAGTCGAACCTGGGTCTTCATTCAGTTTATTGACCCATTAGCAAAGTTTTGCTATCACTGTTTATATACGAGTGGATATTTCCTAAACAGATCATTCGAAGTTATTTTGCAGATTAGTATATTATTCTTCATTTAAGAGGTATAAATATACTTTTATCTTAAATTTAAACTTTTATCTTCATTGATAGTTCGCATAAATCCTGTTCCTTGGGGATATTTGTTGAAGGGATCATTGATCAAAATCTATAAAACCACAATATTCATGAAACAGCAAGTAAATTTTAACACTTTCTTTTAGAAGGTTTCACATACATGTGTTTATTTTCCATCAGCACCACATTCATCTATCCATCAGTCCCTAGCTTTTCTTGTGTAGTGTGTAAAATTGCTTAAATTATAGTCTGTGTATTTTCTGTAGACGGTTCAATGTCACATTTTTTACCTCGTTATTGGTTGTCTGGTACTAGTAACGTGGTAGAAAATTTGACCTTGAACCGCCTACAGAAAATACACAAACTATAATTTAAGTAAATTTATACTATCCTTTGTTTAAAATTATCTTCATAGTTAATTTTTAGTGGTAAACTATTACTTAAAGATGTCTTTTTTATAAATTAATTGGACTGACTTACTAAATACTAGCCAATTGGACTTACTAAACACTAGCCAATTTTCATATTATGCATGATTTATATTTTTAGATAAATGGTTTTAGAACTCCTATGATCAATCATCGATTGAAATAATTTATGGTAAGAGAATATAGCATAATTATGTAAAAGTTTTTTGTAGTCATATGCGTTAAATAGAGATATATTTTTTAGGATAACTCTAAATTACTGAAATAATAAAACAGAAGAGAAAAACTCTCTTCAAAACAATTTTAATTATATAACCATATTGCACGGATATTAAATCTTTCAAATAACACTAAGAACTGTATGGTTATGTCGTAGAAAGAATTACGAATTCCCTGAAACTTATTTCCACAAATAAATTACTTGAAACATATTCAAGAGAATTATGAACTAGATCTTGAAAAAATAGCATCCAGAAAATATGTGAAAATAAACTACAACGAATAAGTATTTGAATCATTTTAAAGCGTATCGTAAAAAAATACGTCTGCAAATGAAAATCACAAAAAAACATTTTTAAAGGAGACAAAAATCAAAATAAATAGAAGATAATGCTGAAAGAGGAAATATTCTTTCCAGAAAACAACTTGTACAGACACATTATGCCATGAGTAACCAAAATGGTGAGCACGAAGGACTTAAGCAACTCATTGAAAGACATTTTTACGTATATATGTACAATTATCAAAATTTAAAATGTTACAATTATTAGAATTAGAAACTGAATTATTTTTAATATTCAGCTTTTAGCCAGATGCAATTAAATTCTTTCAATTAAAATATACGATCAAAAAAATGGAGTTAACTATCTTAATACAATTATTTTGAAAATATATCAAAACATGAAAAAATGTAATTCTTTTTAATATAAATACAAAAACATAATTTCTTTTATTAAATTATGCATAATATGAGAACGAAATTAATGAAAAGAAACTTATATTAAAAATGTTTAGCATTTTGAAATGCAAGATATGTAGTAGAAGAAGAAAGTATGCTCTTTTCTTAATATATATAAATACAGAACAGAAATGTATTACATATTCAATGAATCGAAGTGTAAAGAGTAAATAAACAAGGCTCGCTTGAGTGAATTCGCTAGCAAATTATCAAAAATCGCTAATTGTTACTGGCATGTTTTACAGTTTATTATGATAAAACTTTTTATGATATCACTCTAATTAATTTATCCAGGAAAATACCATCTTGTTTTATTAAAAAAATATTGATATTTTAAATTTAATAAATCCTTTTTCTTGTCAGTTAAGTGGATTATTTTCATCACTTTGTAGGGTATTATAACTTAATCTTGGCCTCCTAATATATTATTAGCGTCGATGAAATATATCCAAAATGATAGCGTTCATTAATGGCATAGTTTTTAATACTTTGTGACCTAGAATCATTTAAAGCATAATCACCTTAGAAATATATTTTAATTGTGCGAGTCTTTAGCTGAATTTTATGGACAAAACTGTTTTGATGGTTTCTGAAATGATTGATATATCTTTTAGATTTTAAGAGTTGTGTAGTTTTAAAATTATTCTTTTGAGTTTGACATAATTATTTTCAATTGTCCGCGAGAGTTTCAGGAAGAATGAATACAATTTTAACAGTTATTTTTACATTTTAAATAATATAAATTTAACAAATATGAAATTAAATTATGAAAGAGTTTATTTTACTACCATCTTATTAAAAGTAAAATATTTTAGCTTCTAATTCAGGTAATTCTGGTCAATCTATAGTAGTTAATTTTATGGATATAAATTGTGGGACAAAACTACGAAAGACAATATGATAGTATAAATAATGAAAAATTTCAAAAATAAATAAAAATTTGATGGATGCGAAATTTAATTTATAATGTTTAAAACGGAAGTTTAAGATAAAAATAAATAGTAAACATTCATTTTTTTCTGTATAAAAAAAAAGAATGCTAAATATCAGCCTAATAGCGTCTTTGAAATTTTCTTTCTAATTGCATTGGAGTCGCTGTACTACAAAGTTATTTAAAATTACAACGCAAAAGGAACATTTCATGCAGGCAGATTATCTGAATAATTCTACTTATATTATTTTTTCGCAATTGGAAATAATTTAATGTAAACTTAAGTAAAGAAATAATAATAAAAAAGATTGAACTTAGATTCATTATTCTTAATATAAGATTAATAAATTCCTCCCCAACGAAAGAATGCTACCTAAAATATATTATTTTCAAGGGAAAAAAATCAGTGCCTGATTCTCTAAATTTAAGATATATTTAAATAACTCAGCTTCTTTAGATTTTCTCATTGTAGTTCCTTTCAGTATATACTTGTAGCAGATGAATACCATACTCAATATATACCACTACTACGAATCGAGTGTGCATTTAGTTACAAAAATCTCATTTCTTATTTGAAGAGCTCTGAATGTTAAACCCACAAAATATCAAAAAGCATATATTTACATGGAGACGCATAAAATAGGAAAAAACATTCAACTATGGCTTTCGGAATAAATATATCACCGCTGGGTTAGGGGCAGTTTTTTTCTTCTTCTTTCTTTTCTTTCATTCTTTGGCTTACGCTACTTCTTTCAGCAACACCCCACTTCGAAAGGCAGAAGATTTTCACGGAGCCTCGAGCAATCTCTTCCCAACATTTCAAGCGGAGTTTCTGAGCTATCTGGGGAAAAAATTCTTATGTAATGGTTTGCTTTCTACTTCTCAACTAATGCGGTAGAAATGGGTTGATCACTAAGAGTCTACTCGAAACATACGTTTTGAGTTATGTAAGTCAGAGATATCTTTTGGCCTCCGATAGGTAATGTCGACTTAGTCTTTGTTATTAAGACTTGATATTTATGACGAAATGCAGCTATTAAAGATAAGGAGGGTTTTTTTTCCCTTCCTGCGGGTGAGCTGTGGGAAGTGTTATCGTGAAACTGTATCTTCTTTCGGCTAATTCAGAACAGAGTAGCTAGAAATAAATGCTTTTTGGATGTTATTTTCCGATTGGAATGAGTTACAAAAGCTGCATATAATTATTATAAAAAGAAAAACAGTGCTTTGAAAATATTAAAGTGATAGTTCAACGCCAAAAAAACGCAATTTTATTCTGCGGTAATTTAAAGCATATAATTTATCAAACATGCATTATCATCAACGATATTTGGTATACGCTTTATAATAATATACATGGTGTTTATTTAGTCCGGGATCTATTTTGATGTTTAATAACTCATAAAATAATGAAGATATAAACAAACTTATATCATTTATTGATGGAATAACTCATATATTTTCCTTTTCAGGTTCGAATATTTTTACTTTTGTAAATATCGTATGCGCGTGTGGTTAATTTCAGATAATTTCATTTTCCAGTCTAAATATCTGTACTTTTCTAAATATCGTCTGCTTATTAATTGCATTTTTCTCTCTTTTGTTTTTGGCAACTATTGAAATGTTATGTTTACTTTTGATGTGTTTGTTCTATGTAGTACTTTTGTATGTGATGTTTTATTCGAGCGGATATTAAGAAGAATGTATCCACAACAAGAGAAAGCACAGATTTTATAGAGGTTCATAGAAACGAAATCGATAGTGCAAGCACAGAGAAATTTCAGAAGAATTTACCAAAAAGATCCTCCATCCAAAAACAGCATCTTGCGGTGGAAAAAGAATTTTATAGAAATTGGAAGTATCGCAGATAAGAAACGTTCCGGACGTCCTTGCACAAGTGGTTTTGATGTTGAAAGCGTCAGAGATACATTTTTACACAATCCTAGAATATCTGTGAGATCAGCGGTTCACATTCATTGACAAGTTCATTGACAAGGGTCATGAAACTTTTTGAGTCAATTTAACCATTTATGTTATTAATTTTAATCGATCTTTATTATTTTATGAGTTATTAAACATCAAAATGGATCAGGGACTAAATAAACACCCTGTATTCTGCTTATTTATGTAATGGAGTGTGAAAACTGAAAGTAATCCGGAAAGTTTTCTTATTTATCCATTTCATAGACCTGTCCACCTAAAAAGAAAATGATGGATTTTTCATGAGCTAATTTTGGTTGAAATGTCCAAATTTCTGCTTTAGCGGACGATAATAAACATATTATTTAATAATAAATTACGTTCAAAATTATGTTAATTTTAATTCCAGTTAACGTGTATCACCGAAAAGGACTCAACAATCATCTGCGTAAACGAGCTGCTTTTCCAAGGTGATGCCTAATCAATAATCTGAGTATCATAGTAAGGTCGGAAATGAAATGATCATTCTGATTTAAGTTGTTCGAAATTTGACTCACCGTCTATACAAGGACATGAGAGACACCTGTTTAATGGATTTGGAGTCAACAAATTGATAGAGCTGCATTAGAGGAAATTATTCTTGCAGAAATGCAAAAATAAAAAATTGCAAACATATGTGTCGATTGATATAACCATTAATTGGACAAAAATTTATTATAACGATTTATTGGATAATTATAGATTCTCAAAGTTCATGGTTGAGACAAATTCCAGCAGAAGTGAAATTTAATTCACAAATTTTTCCCAAATAACTAAGCAAAAAAAGTAGTAATAATCAAGAAATCACGAATACATTAAAATATAACAATTATTTTTTTTCCCAAAATATTACATTTAACTCCGGTCATTTCTTTGCCAGCATTCCAAGATTATCTCTAACGAGTCGCACATTTCTCAGTCAAAAAAAAAATACATTCATTGGAGATTTACTACCTCTAATTAATATTTTAAATCATTGCAATTCAATGAAGGATTAGGTTTCCAGGAAAATTATTTTTTTTTCTTGATAAAGGTACACCATATATATGAATCCAAGTCTTGTGATGTAACAAACTTTCACTCCTGCTATAAAAACCATTAATATTCCTAAAATTGCTTTTTTGCTTCAAAAGCAATTAATCATGCCTATCATTAAATTTGGGATAAAAATAAATTCCTTGAAGTTGAATATTTTTAAAAGGAAGACAAATGAACATACTTGTTGCTCTTAATACAGTAATGCATGGAACCCAATAGGAATGAAATTATTCATTTAATTTAATAATAGAAATTGATGCATAATTTCTTATATCTTTTGCCAAGACTATAGTACAGCATATCCTTAAAAAATCACTTGCTTCAAATGGCTTTCTCGATTTCATTTATTTGTCAGGAATGGATTGATAAAATATTGTGCAACATGCCAATCTTTTTTATTTAAAATGTTACAATTTAAATTAAATTAAAATAATCATATCGATTAATATATTACAAAAAAAATTAGTAAGCGAAGGGATACTACGCCGTTTATATCTTCAGGCTAAAAATAAAAATATATTACAACTCTCAAACTATACAAAATATGGCTCAGCATTTTGATTTGTTGAGGTTAATTAATGAAGAAATGAGCATTTTTGATAAATATTAATTAATTTTAATATTCAATAAGTGCATTTCATATTTTGCAAGCTAATTAACTATATGCCAGAATTTTTCTAAACTATACTTATTCGTAATGAAAAATATTAATTGTTGATATCTTGAGCATTATAGAGTGGTCACTGAAACATATCTTTGAAAATATAAATTATGAGAATAATTGGAGAATCTCTTTCATTCCATTTAAAAACAAATAACATAATCAAATGATTAAGAATAAGGGAATTAAGAATAATAATATTTTACCACTTGTAAATTATCATCATTTTCCATGCAATGCTTTCCGAGTTTTGATTAATAATTCTTCATATTTAAAGTCAATATTATGAATTTTTATTTTAATTTTAATAGACACTAAATTTTTTTCTTAGAAAAAAGGTTATTTTGATTAAATGTTCTCTGATAATGAAAAGAAAAATTATCCTTATTATATCTATCGATCTATAA
>JAPMOR010024498.1:0-10064 GCA_026543865.1 Argiope aurantia | reverse complement strand
TTTTTGAATCCCTGCCTGAGGGTGACCCTTGAAAAAGTCTTCAGGCCGGATTCTTCTTTTTTTAATCTTTTTTTAATATTTTTTATTTGGTTTATTTGTTTTTCCATTTAACTTGATTTTTATACTTTTGTATATATATATATATATATATAAACTTTAAAATGTGACTCGCTTGGCGAGCGATATTTCGTAGAATGAGTGGCGAGGAGACACTGTTATGTCATTTGCTGAATCGATTTGTATCTGTTTGTATAGAGAGATTTTAGAAGAGAACACTTATATTCCCATATGCAGAAGTTTTGGTTGAATAGCGTTGTCAAACGCTACTCAGAAGAATTAAGTAAATGTCTGTGGAACTTTCTCTATGAGACGGCGTCTCTAGCTAAAATTATAGAGTTAGAGGTGGGTACCAACAACATCAATGAGCTGGTGGAAGAACATAGCAAGAACTACCGAACATACTAGCATTATCTGCGTCACAAACAAAAAGCTTTGCAGGAGAGGAGGAAATAACAGAAAGAGTTTCAAAAATTTTCCAGTGAAATAAGGGAGATGTTGAAAACTTGGAATAGTATTGCTCCGTACGGTGAGAAACATCACTAATAAAAAAGTAGCAATGCGCCTTACAAATTCAGTGAACTAGAATGCCGTGTCTTCCGCCAAATTTTGAATTGCACCCATAGGCAAATACCTTTAAATTACTATTTTTGTGGAAAACGTATGCATTATAAATAATAAACTATGAATTTGCTTGCTTATTTTTTCAAAATTCAATGCATTGGTTTATTTTATATGGATTCCTATGGGAAAAAAAAGTGTTTTCTTAAATGAGCGTTTCGTCTTATGTGTGAGATGTGCGACTGATGCTCGTTCCCACCATACATAAATCGATCCTGTTCAAAATGGTTGTTAAATAAACGTAATTATGAATTTGTCATAAAACTGGTACCATACTTTTCTGGATATGATGGAATGAACCACTGCTCTGCCATCCCGAAGCATGAGGACGAACTTGGCGTTGGGGAAGAGACTGTGAAGATAGACAGACGACCGCAGACTGAAAGGATCTTTGTTGCACAGCCTATAGGCAGGCTCACCATGCCGAGCGATTATTTCAAGGGTAAAGGCAGCCACGGCGCTGTCCAAGACCTAAAAAACAAAAAGGGGAACTGAAAGAAATGCATACAAATAATTAAGAAAAAGTCTTTCCAGTTATTATGATGTTTGAAGTTATTTATGTATTGTAACAATATAAATTATTTTATTATGCTTTCCTTGTATTTATTCTGCAAAATTAAGTCTTCCATATATATCGATCTCTTGTATTATATATAGCATAATCCTTGAATATTACTATTTGAGACATCTCTATTGCGAGAAGATAATGGAGGATCTCAATTTTATAATTTTTGTTAATTTGGAACTACATTTTAAGAAATATTTTGAGTTGCTAACTGCATTTAAACTTTAAATATGTTAAATAAAAAATAAAACCGATTCCATGGTGTGATTAGGGCAGTTCCGATCAGAAGTATATTACAGTTGATTGAACTCCATCAATCAACCTAAGCCAGCTTTTCTTGTAGATTTCTCTAGACTTCTCTCCTGTAGACTTCCTATTTCTAGTATTAACTGGCACGCTTATTTTGGCGTCTTCTCTTTGTAGCTCTCGATAATCGGTTACTTAAACATATTGTCAATCAGAGATCTATGTAAATTTGACATAAATCTGCATACATTTAGATGCATTATTTTTTGTCTCCGAAATAAATGTTTTTAAGAGAATATAATATTTCAAATGTATACCATCAATTCAATAATGACTAACGGAGAATGAACGAGCGCAACTATCGGAGGATTGGATTGAATTGGACTGGATTCTGTTGTTTATTGGCGCAAGAGCCATTTCTGACTATACTGCGCCAGACACATGGTAAAAAGGCAGTCTTATACTTTATTTAAACAACTGTAAAAACTGGATGTAAACACTGATAAAATTTCAAATCAGTACGTCTTAAAATTGTAAACAAGGTAAAAACAACAAAGTTAGATGTTAAATAATATGGTAAAAACCAGCTTCTTTTAAAAATTTAAAAAGGTTTTTGTGGGGATGTTCCCTGACAAGCATTTGCATATCCACTGACGCAACTATCGGAGAGTGGCGCATTACGAAAAGAAAATTCATTGTCGTTCGTCATTCATTCCATGGCCTTTGACGTATTATGTCTCTGTTCGGAATTCCGGTCATAATGTTTACTAAAGAAATAACAGACATGTTAAATAACAGGCAAGATATTCAGAGAATATTCCGGTTATATGGTTATGTAAATTTAAAATCTTTCGCGTTTAATATTTACAATCGTTAGATTGCCACATATTTTAAAGAGCTAGATATCCCAGCATTTTCATAAAATTGTCTGCAATTATTAAATATATATAAGACAAAATACAAAATTTTGTGATCGAACTTGAAAATTAGACTTTCATATATTAATAAAAGAATATACTTTATCGCTATCATCTTTATATGATAACGATTATTCCTTTATATTGAAATTTCTACAATGGTATATATAAAACTGTCCCGAAATATATTGCTATTTGGTTTTATATATAAGTTAAATTTACAAATCAATTGAACAAAAATCTAACAGCTTTATGAGAAGAAGTAAGCATCAGGATTTATCATTTTTTTCATAACTACTTTCTGAGGTATGTATACCATGAAACAATTTATCGAGTTTCGTGCCTAGAAACAATGAATAATCATTTTAGTGCGAATTTAAAGTAGGTTTTGTATAGAAATTTTTTGAAAGGTCTCGTCATCTCAAATTATTCTGAGTGCAGAATTAGAGCATCTGTATATTGCTCGCTTTTTTTATAGGTTTTATTTCGCTATTACGTGCTTGAAAGAGAAATGGATTTTAGCACTGTGTTACGCATTTGAAAGAGAAATTTTCTTCTTTTTTTAGGGAAACAAATCGTTTCCATCAATGTATCCTTATTCAAGCCACAGTTTTATCAAAAAATATTTATCTTCTTTTGAATGCATAGTTTGTTATTAGAAAGAGGAAATCCAATAGATAGATAGATAATATACGACTTACGAGAGACCTAGGCATATCACTAATTACTAAAATATTTCCCAAACAAATCGGAGCAAGGTTAATTTTTTTAATATCGCTTGGCTGGCTAACTGTAATATTTTGTTTAAATCAGGTCAAATAAATAAAATTAAAACAGAAGATCTAAAAATAATAAAGTGAATATTTTACCTAATATTATATTGAAAGTGTTATATATATATTAAACATTACGATAGCATTACAACTAATTAGCATGAATTATATAATTTCGATCGTTTCACCGAAGAGAATAAAATTTAGAAATTTGAGCTGGGATCTTTTGAAAAGTTAAAAATTCTGGAAAAAAGATACCACGATAAGATCTGGCGAACCATGATATGGTTATTCTTCTATTCACTATGAATTCAATAATTCATTTATCATTGAATTCATTTAATTCAATAATTGTGCTCTTTTATTCTAATGGAATAAGTAATTATCCCTTATTACTTTTTTAGAGTTAATTTTATTGCATCTATTAATTTTTTACCTTTTATTTCATTAATGAAGCGCACTATGTAATAAATTTAATAAATGACTATTCATCACATTTTCATGAATGTCATGAAATTAAATCCGACATCGATTTATGGATGTATTTTTCATGCATAATCTTTCAGAGGCACCGTTTTCTAGCTTTGATATGAAATGAAATATTAATTAAAAAGCGAATCTGCTTGAAAGAGATTTCCGAATATTATCTTCTTGTCACAGAATACGATAATTAATTACTATCGATCGAAAACGACAAAGAAACACAGATCTTTCATAAATGAAACCTATCAGAAACAGTGAAACATTCTTAAAGACAGACAACATGCCATCTGCCAGGAATTTAAACAAACAGCTATTTCTGAAGGCATGAGTCGTCATGAATCAAAATTAAGAGTAATATTACATATGATTAACGAGAATTTTAAGTTCGAATTTGAAATTGAAAGTCATATTATTTATTTTTCGATGTTTCTTTCTACAGAAATAAAATCTTTAACCTGTCACAGCGCTTGTTTTATCTAAATTACAGCGCTTGATGAACAGAACTAATGTTATAATTAAAAATAATATCAGGATTCTAACAAAAGTTTTAAATTATTTTTTTAAAATGGATTTTATAAAGGATTATAATATAGAATTGTGGATTTAAAGATAAACTTCTTCGCCTTTTATAGCAGAATAGAAATAATAAGTTCCATATTTTAAGTAATGTTTATTAAGATAAAAATTTAATGTTTTCTTTGATAATATTTTAACGATGAAAATATTGGTTTATATGCAATAATTTATTGATTAATTGTCAAACTAATATAACAAATGATTTTCTCATCAACTTTAAAATAAATTTTGTGGCCTTAATGGGAAGGGAATTAAGGGAATATTAAGGGAATGAAATGCCGACGAAGAATCCATTTAAGAAGGAGGCTTCATATTTCGATAAATCTATTTATTTGGTTAATTTTAATAGATTTCAGAAATGCATGTGTATAAATTTTATATAATATTCACATAAAATAATATTATATAAATGCAAAATACGTATAAATATTAATTTCTTCAAGAAATTAAAATTCTACGTCTGCAATTCCCATTTTCCCCATCTTATCAAATTGTAAGAAAAGTCAGATGAATTTCTGACGAATCCTTTTATCTTCCAGCGTTTCCTTGCTACAAGCCATCTTAGCGAGCAGATTTAATTGAATCGTCCCTTTGTGATGCAAATTTGAAATACGAGAATCCTATGAAAGAAAATAATAGAATAGAATTCCTCTTTTGCTGAAGAATTAATTAAAGCATTGACTCAGATGTGTTTCGAAAATTAATTTAATTTAATGCCCTTGTTAAAAATTTCATCTGAGATTCTCTTATTTGGCTAATATATACACCATCAGAACGAAGTTTCTAATAATAATGTGTTGATGTATTTACGATATTGTCCGGAAATATGGATAAACATCTTGGAAAAGTCGTACAACATCTGGTGCCAGTGATGTATTTACAAGAAATTTTGCAGAAATGAGTAACTATCTAATCGTGTTTTGCTTTATTTAAATTTTTATTTAATCAGATCTTAAAAGATCTTCAGCACGATTTATGTATTTTAAATATAATCAAATGCTTTTGAATTGTTGGTAGGAATGATGTTCAGATAATGGAGATCATGTATCCCTAGATTTCGCATTATATTTCAGAATAATAAACTCTTATTAAATTTGGAGTAAGGGAATACCTGATGTAGAATTAAGAATTGTCTTTATATACCTGAATTACCGTGTTATATCTCGAAAAGAATTCGCTGCATTCTTGACATAAAAATTTTTGTTTCTATGGTTGCCTGAATATGCTACTTAACTCACAAATGAGTACAAATAGTTTCTCGAATATGGTATCAATTCGCGCTCATAAGAGAGTTCATAAGAAAGAAACGTATTAATAATGTTGGGAAATGGTACTTTTTCAAGTTAGAGATTGTATTTATTTTAATACGTTATAGAAAAACCTCTTAAAGTGAATCGCCAATCCCATAAAAAGCGTTTTTACTTTTTCGTATGCAAAGCATAGAGAATGTATTCAAAAGTCAAAAAACTCGACCTACAGATATTGTAGGATCCCTACGCTTTAAACCTCTCTAAGCTCGAAAAATAAATTGTAGACATTATGTCTGTTTATGACAAAGTTAACTCAAATCACATTGAGCTGAATTAAATTGATGGTCTTTACGCAAATTTGCATTTTTAATAAATTTCACGAAAAATATCTATTCAGAGAAGTCCTCTCTGCCCAGATGTTCGAATATCAGTTAAAACGATTAACCGCATCGAAGCATAATAGCATATTGAAGAAACTTAGATGAATAAAATTCGATATACTAATTTGATGTCTACATTTTGGACACTTATCAAGTTTTAAGCCAAATTCAACTATTGGTGACCATCTGCTGATTTGTACTTTCAGAAGCATGTAAAAGCGATAATCTAAAAACGTAATGATTTACATGTATCAAATTTGTGACTATAAGTGGAGTTCTGTATCAAATTTTTGTCCCAATCAGTTGGAAAAATGCGTTTAAGACATGAATTCGATTTCTAGATGCTATTAAACAGATGCCAAACCACTTGCCAAGGGCACGAGGGATTCAGTAAAAATATACTAAGTATACGAGGAAATTTACTAGAGAGCATACGAGGAAATTTTGAGAAGACTAATCCCGATAGTTTGAGGGCTCATTTTACGATTGCAATGATCAAGCCAGCTAAATTCAAGAGCGGCCTTCCTTATTATTATGGAGTGGAAATTTACAAATTATTTTATGATGTTAGTCTAGAAACTTTGAGAGATAAAATAAGGAGCAATAAATTCGTCCAACTCACCTGCGGTGTGATTCCTGCTTCCTTGAGTCTTCTCGACTCGAGTGGAGATTTGAGCCACTGGCTCTTGAGGCCGAGGAGCCTGGGGATAACCCTCGTCTCTTCTCCACATCTGATGTCTGGATGAGCATCCAGAAGGACTCTCAGCAAAGTGGTTCCTGATCTGGGCATGCCCCCGATGAATACTAGGGGCATTTCTCGACTGTATTTGTACTTTCGATGATGCTTGTCGAGAACGTATTTCTGAAATAAAAAAAATAAAAAAATGTTTCTATGAATAAAGAGAATTCCTCTAAATAAAATCGCTGTGATGCAGATACAGATGGTTGGTTGGTTGGAATTTTTTTGGAGCAAGAGCCATTTTTGGCCTAGCTGCGCCAAGCATATGGTATGAAATGCTACGAGATTAAAAAGAACCAAACATCATAAAGTCTAATATAAAGTAAAGAACGAAAATAGGGATGATATAAAATGCAGATACAGAAAATGGATTTAAAATCTTGATTCAACTTTCTTAACTTTTAGAGCTTCTACAGCTTTTAATTTGCCCCTCTTTCTCTAGTTCTCTAGTTATTGGTATCTCCAATTCTCTTATTCCAGCATGAAGCCACAGGCAACTAAAGTATATGACAACAAGGGATTTACAATGTTTCGAATATTAATAAGAATTTGATATTGTATAACTAATAATGTTAGACAACAAATGTTTGTGATGTTGGAATTATAGTTTTCTAATTCTCTATAAATATCATTATAGCAGTTGATGTCATAATTAAAATTCATTCATGTTATAAATTTATTTCTTTACATTTGATAAAATAATTCTTGAATGTAATTACGGCATATAAGTTGTCGAATCCTTAAACAATGCAGCTAAATTCGTTACAAACAATGAATCTGATATTGCAATATCTTAATGATACGATACTAAAATTTGGATTTCTTGCACTATGAAACATTGTAATTACATGGTTTTCATGTGACATGGCATAAAGATTACCACGAGATATTTAAAATAAATATTTTCACAGCTACTCAACATCATTGCTTCGACGGAATAAAAACAAATCAACTCTTCTGTTGTAGAGTTGAATCTAGTTTTAAATTTACTTTTGCCCTTCAAATATTATTTTATCTTCCTTTACCCTCAAATGCACTAGTATTTATATTTTCTTATTAATATTTATTAATTATTATGTATGTATTGCATATATCTTCATTTCATAGTACTTATTTTTATTCTATAATGAATTACATATACGAAAGCATCTGAAATTTTTAAATATCTACCGAAGTTGCTTACTTTGTCTTAAGCGAGGCAGCTCTTGCTTTATTGGTTCTCGATTGCCCTTTTAGTTAATCTACTTAAGCCATTTTTGACCAAACCATGCTTTCGTTTTCTGTTTTATTATACTGTAGGTTATATTGGTGTCTTAAATAAAATTATTTCTTACAAAAACTTCAAACTTCATTTTTTAAAATTATTCTGAAATACTACTTTCTTTATATTAATAAACTCTTGACAGAACTATTCCTATAAAAATTTTCTAATAATTTTAAATCTAAAATAATAAATGTTAAATCATGAAGCATCCATGTCCAACTCAATTCCTGCCTCTGTAGACACAGGAAAAAAAATCATCATTCTAGTAATATCATGAACAGATCTTGAAACAAATCAGGTGCTGGAGTCAGGTTTGTAGGATCAATCATCTGTAGTTCAATTATAGTTTTTCAACCTTAAGAACTAACTTTTTATATGCACCGAAATGAATGACAAGAAAATGTTTGAATTTCGTAAACATCAACAAGAAAACGCACCCAAAAATCAATAATTTAAAAAATAATTCATTGAAACAAAGATAAAGCCTGGATTTTTTTTTCTTTAATCATTTAAAATTAATGAAATCTAGTTCAAGGAATTACTGAAAGGTAAAATAATTTAATACTTAGTTTAAAAATAATCAATTTCAAAATATTTGATTTTTATAAAAGAGCATTATACCGTAACATTAAAATTTATTTTTATAAGAGTTTGAACTTTTCCTTAAAATTTCAAATTAGTTCAATAGACCCTTAAAAGTTAAATTACTCTGGCCAGTATTTTATAAATGAAATAAAATAAACTACTAACATTCTATGATAAATACTATAGACTCTGAGATTAAAGAATAATTCAAATAGGGAATGTCATATCTTAAGCAATAATTCGTGATAGTTATTAGATAAGGTACTTATATTTACTAGTTTTCCTTTGTTATATACTGGATTTGCTAAAAAGTCCAAAAGATAAAACATACAAATCATGTTTATGGTTTATCTGATAAGGTTAAGATTTCTAATCCGGTTATTAATTTGTATACCAACTTTAATTCACAGAATAAAAAGATTATTTTTATTCATTCATAAGCTAAAAAGGAGAAACGTATTATTATCGGAATAATAAAAAGTGTGTTAAGGAGAAAGGTTTTTTTTATGTAAAGCCACAGTTTCTTATTCATATCCTTTCAGCTTTACCCACTTAAAATGTCCAGTGCAAGTCTTGGGATTTAAAAAAAGTTAAATCATTAAAACAGCCGTATTTCTTTTTTCTAGATGGACCAAGCTTTCAAAGTGCTATCTTGCTCTCTTAATTTATGTTCGAAAGGAGTAATTTAATTTTGGAAATGCTGGAGTAAAAGTATCTGGGTTAAAATTCTAATCTTCTCTTATGAAATGGAACAAAGCACTCAACATCTTAAATAAGATCTAATCCCAAGCATTCTTACTCTTTGAAGTGGAATATTCATGCGATGGAGCGACACGGAAACTAAGTGAACGTTTCTTCGTAAAATCTTTCCAATTTTCATGAAATTTCTTCACTGATGTGTTTAACCTTAAAAAAGATTAATCTCGTTGTAGATTTTGAAAACGAAATTGATTTTATTACAGAAAGGCTATTATTTTGCTATATTGAACGCGCTGATTATGATTTCTGTACAGAAATGATGACATGGGTGCAAAACAAAAAAGGGGTTTGATCCCTTTTTTTCAAAAACTAATTATAGAAATACATTAATAAATATGAAATATGGAGTAAGACTCTTAAGGCCCTAAATGTGATCATAAATTCATTTCGCCTTGAGGTGGAATATTAGCAAATATTTCATTGAATAAAATGTTTTTCATTAACTTTTACGAATTTTAATGAGAAATTAATTCTTCTTATATAAGGCCGCCTCAAAATGAAAGCAATATTTGAATTTCCCACCATTAATGCAGTAAAGCAAGGGAAACCCTATTAAAAATCATTTGCCAGATGATAGTTTAGAGTTAGTAAAGATGGAGCATTACACGATTATTGTTGAACAATGTTTCAAAAATAATGATAGTCTGGCGGCCACAGCTCCAAAAATTTAAGAATTAGCCCCCTAGATCGCGTGATTTAACACCATTATATCTCTTTTTATGGGGTTTTGGAAGTCAAAGGTCTATGCCAAGAAGCCCACAAGCACGTATGCATTGAAATTGGAAATTCAGTTTTGTATCAACGAAATTTAGCCACATTTATGTAAAATGGTCATGGAAAATTTCGACA
>JAPMOR010024497.1:0-35222 GCA_026543865.1 Argiope aurantia | reverse complement strand
TGAACCTTTAAAATAACGTGTCATTTGTTTTGAAATATTACAAACTGTCGTTTGACAAGATATTTTTACTTTAAATTGTTATGTGTTTGTTTAGTTTTATTTGATAGTTAATTTTCTATTTACTAATTAGTTTTCTTGAATTCGATATTGCTAGTGATATCAGTGTTAATATCATTCTTTTTTGTGTAATAATTGATGTTGCTTTTCTCACATAAGCATGCACAGACATAAAAATACATAACTCGTAATAAATGTGTGTCAAACATCTTTAAAAAATTAAATGAGGGTAATTCGTCTTTAAACTTTTGAAATAATCTTGTAATTTTTTCCGAAAAATGAATATTATAAACCTTTATTCAACATGACACTTAAATTTTTGCTTAATTATTTTAGTTTTAATTAATTCTTACTTTCTTATTTGCTAATTATTATAATTTTATTTTGTTAAACAAAACAATGTTAGTTTTTCATTAAGTTGTGAATGCTCACTTTTCGCAGTTATTAATAACCCCTGAATTTATTACTAAAAAATGTTTGACGATTGTTTGACTAGTATCTTCGTGATATTCAGATTTTCTTTTCAAACAATTTTTACAATAGCAATTAGATCTCTGAATACAAGAAATACATTTTTATCTGAACGATATTATACATATTAAAAATATATTGTCTTGATTAATATTATTAATGAATTGGTAGTCAGTTGATAAGAGAATTAAATTAACTTTATAATGAGAAAGATAATTCTAAGTATTCATCAAAAATTAAAATTGTATTGTAAATAAAATTAAATTTCTCGTGGCTACCTTTTTACTAAAAAAAAAATTTTAACGTAAAAAAACTCATTGAAATCTTGCTTACGATTTAGTATTTGAGAATGATATTTTAATTCTGCTTCGTATACCGAATAAAAAAAGTAGAAACATATTTAATACTAGGAAATGTTATAACTCTGTTAAATATTTTAACGTAAAATCTTGATTTATGTAAAATATTGTTTTAAGCAAGTTCTTTCTATTACCTATTATTTCATTTCTAATAAATAAGCTTTGGAGTTACTTTAAAACATAAACATTTTGTTTCATTTAAAAAAAAATATTGTGTCAATCATCGTAGAAAAAGTCAAGTATTTTGAAGTCTCATCGTTTCCTAGCAACGAAGTATCTGTAAATATATTCATTTAAAAATCGTTTGCATCTATATAATTATTTTTTTGTACTTCAAGAAAAACCAACAAAAACTGAAGTAAAGATTTCCCTGAAATAAAATTAGCATTATTAAAAAAAATTAAAATTTTAAATGTTATTGTGGGATATAAATCTTTCTTTAATAACTTATTCAAAAATTGTTGCAGGAAAAAGGAAAATGTCAGTTAATTTCTAATCGATTGCATATTTAATAGCTTTTGCATTTTGAAAGGTGATATTATTCCTTTTGTCTTAAATTATAAAAAAGCTAAATTCGGTCGAATTGTTTAAGTAGAAATGTGGAATATAAAACATATTAATAGATGCTTGCATTGGAAAAAATGATTGAGTTGTTTGAGTGTGAATGATTCAAAATTTGCTTAATTCAATAAACAACTCATACTTTTTCCCCTTTTTTTTCGTATCTTTTGATATTTAATATTTTTTAAAAAAATGTCTTTCTTGCAAAACAAAAGTGCTCTCTCCGAAATTGTCTTGCATGCTACCTAATAAATTTATTATATTAAAAGGCATCTTACATGGCATAGGTGTAAAGTAATTACGATAAATTAATTTTGACATTTTGGCATGAATTTAACATCTTTAGTGAAACTATCGTATCATCCTTGGCGAGTTATTTGGCAGTTATTCCCTGGCATCATCATCCTAGGATCTAAAAACTGAATAAATGTTTGTACACGTTTTTCTCCACCCATTGAAGGCCAAATTTGACACAAAACTCTTGTAGTCACAAAATTCCGTACCAAATTTGATTCATTTAAGTAATTGCTTTTTTGAATTTTCGCTTTACATGTTTCTAAAAGTACTGACCGACAGACAGTCACCCCGGTGTTGAACTTAGATCAAAATTAGGCAGGTGTCTATAATGTAGATGTTAAATCTCTATACCAAATTTTCTCTATCTAGCTCTCTTTGTTTTGCATGTATTGTTTTAACTTATATTCGAGCAGCCGTATAAGCGGACTTCCTCTGAATAGATTTTACACAAAATTTGGTCGAAATCTGCAAATTTGGTGTAAAGACTGTATACTAAATTTCATCAATATATCTCAAAGCTTTTATAGTTATATTTGTCACAGACAGACGGTCATTTTCCAAAAATGTGTTTTTCGAACTCAGGGAGAACTAAAATATGGAGATTCGACAAAATCTCGATTTCCAATTTTTTGACAATTGCTATACTTCCTGTATACTAAGTATTCGAGAAAGTAATAAAGATGGGCTTTATACACTTCTATTATTTTTATTATTTTAAATTTGCATGTTAATTGTTCTTGTTATGAGAAATATTTCTCTAACTAAATTAACCCTCCAGCTACGTAACCCGCGTTTTCCACGTGTTGGCAATCAGTCCATTTTCTGTGGCATCCAGTGTTTTTTTCTCAGTTTAGAATGTCTATTTTTACAATTACAGATTTTTATATTATTTTATTATCGTGCATTATATAGTATCAATTCACTTTCTTTGAAAAATATTTGAAGTTATTTGCAACATCGCATCTAAATAGCGATTTTAAAGAATTACGCAGCCACAGTATCCACGAAATTTATATTTGCTTACAGTATCCTCTAATTTTCTTCGAACATTTCAATTGTTAATCAAACTACAATCACTTTTCCACTACAATCTTTCCCCCACATTATTCAACAAATAATCCTTAGATTACTGTTTTTACCTAAGATTATTCGGTTAATTTGATAAACTAACTACACTGGCACTAATTCCTCTCTAAAATATTTTTAAACAACGCATTCAGTTCCCGAATTCTTTCCGAAACACAAAGAAATCAGTTTAAATCCTTTCTCAACGAAGAAAGGACTCGGAGGAATTGTTGGCCAGATTCAGAACTGATACGTTCGTTTGCTGTCAAGGTTTTCCTGAGAGCGGAAATAGTTTCGGCGATTGAAATCCTACAGGAAGTCAGGAAAGGGTTTTGTATTTGTCTGTTTTGGAAAGTTTTCTACGACACTGTTTGCGGACTGATTTCCCGACAGGCAACAAAGGGTTCAGCGAAATATAGTGGCATGATTGATTCGTTTCGAAAGCGGAATGATGGATGGTGTATTCGGAAGATTTTGCAACCATGCATAACATTCGAAGAAATAGAAATTTTGTTCCAAAAAAGCATCGTGTGTATTTCATTAAATATTTTTTAAAATGTCATTACCCAAGCGATTTATTATATTTCGAGTCAAAGTTTTCATGGAAAAAGGGAGGATGGCGAGACATGATAAAATCTATAATCTTGATGCAAATTTGGATTTTTTGCTCCATACATTAAAGGAATATTGTAATCGTAAGAAAACTGACATCGCCATTTTGATGAATTTCCACATTTTGAACAAATACATTTAAAGTAAGTCTGTATTTGTGGGTCATTCCGTCTATCTTTCATTAATAAGTTATTCAAGCGATTTATTTTTTACTAATAATTTTTTTTCATGATAAATTTTATTAGTGTACTAGTGTAATATGTATTAGAAAGTGTATCGAGGAATAGCAAAATCTGTAACCATGATGTAGATTTGGATTCTTTCTCTATACGATAAAAAATATTATAATCGTAAGAAAATTGACATCGGTATTTTGATGAATTTCCACATTTTGAACAAATTCGTTTTATGTTTTTTACTAGAGTATGGCTAAGTAAAATGAAATTTTTTTTTCATATTTCTTCATTGAGTATTTAAAGAAGATGGCCCAACTTCTTCATATTCATTTTCAACAGCATTAAAATTAGAAGCAGATATTTTTTCTTTAAATAATTCATCATTAATGGATAATTCCGAAATCATGACATCAGAATCGAAATTTATTCACTTCACTTCAATTCGATTTAACTTATTTCAGCACTTTCCTACTCTTGCCGTCCCTTATCAAGTAAATAAATGTACAAAAAAATATAAAAAATAAAAATAATAATAAAAGAAAGTAATTCGAATGCTTTTTCTTAACCAGCGGAAAGAGTTTCAACTCATGTTCTCGTTTACTCTCTGATAAACGTTTTATCCCAGAGGACATCTTGCATGGCATTGGTGTACTATAATTATCAAATGTTAACCTTTGGCGTGAATTAAGCATCTTCACTGAATCTATCGTGTCAACATTGGCGAGTTACTTGGCGATGAATCCCTCGCATGCGATTATTAACATCCGAAAATCGAATCCGTGTGTTAGATAAGTTTTTCTCAATCGATTGAAACAAAAATTTGTAAAAAAGTTGTAATTGCAGCCACTAAAATTCCATATCAAATTTAATATAGTTAACACATTGAGTTTTAGGGTTATTGCGTTTCTATGTTTCTGAAAGTACATACCGACAGACAGACAGACAGTCAACCATCCCATTTGATTGGACACAAAATTTGACACAAAATTTCTCCGTTTTGCGGTTGCCTTGTTAATTTATATACAAACAGCTGGATAGACAGACTTCCTCTGAAATGCAATAAAAATCAACAAATTTGTTTTAAAGACCGTATACAAAATTTCAAACGTCTAGCTCAAAGCGTTTCTGAGTTATTTTTGTCTTACAGGAAAACAGATGGACATTTTTCAAAAATATGTTTTTCGAACTCACGGAGGTCCGAAACGTATAGCTTGGTGAAAATTTCGAGTACGAAGTTTTTGACAATTACTATACTGTTTTTATAATATATATATGTAACATATTTTGGTTGAGAAGAAGGCAGGTTTGAAGACACAGATGAGGCGTTGTATTCTTATTTTCGCTTTATTCTGTCTTGGGAGACAGGCATGATTTATTTACAAGAATACGCAGCGCGGCACAAAAGCAAGGCGAAACAAATGATCACTTGTATAATATAACATAGGATTTCCGGGCACGTGCCGATAGAATACATATGTTGACCTTTGACAAGGGCAATGAAAGTATCACTTTCATTTGATACGTAGTATTGATTGCGCATTAGTTTTAGAAAGGAATTAATTAAACCGAAAGTGGAATTGGATCACGAAATAAGAGAATATTTTTAGAATGAAGTTGCTATGGACTAAATTAAGGTAAAATCTTCAAAATGAATTATATATACGACAAAATAAAAATATTACTTCTGCTTTTCTAAATTCATTAAAATTAAGAAGTGATATTTTCCCCTATTATATATATAATAAGTACAGAAATCATTATAAATCTTCAGAATTTTTTAGCAGTATTTTGATAAAACATTGAAAACATGGTTTTATTCATTTGTGGTTTAAACTATGCTCTAAAGTATCCAAGGCACAAAAAAAGGGGATATTTTTGTCTTTAGATTCGCCATTGAAGCATTTTTTTTTTTTTTTTTAAGCACAAAGGTTCAATTGTTTAGCCTTGCAATAGTGATTCAGCAAATTCATAACCGTAGAAATCAGGTTACTCCACTGCATAAAGGACGCAGAATAATGGAAGAAGGGATAAAAAATCCCGAAATTTGGCGAGGAAAGAATCCTACAATCAATAACAAACGTCATAAATTTCCGCCATCCATCAAAGTGTCGGAAACAGGGCGAGTCCAATTTTTCTCCTTATATTCCTCTCCCTTGTTGGAAGAAGGGTTGATGCGTGTTTGCTTGGCGAAACGGCATAAAAAGAAAGGACAAATGAAATAAAAAAAATAGCCAAGAATCTCTTTCTTACCTTCACGGACGGAAAAGCGATAGAATCGGTCGGAATAATACAGTTGTTGAAAGACTCAAACGAATCAGATTGGGAGTCATTCGCTCCGATTATTTTCCGAGACAGGAAAGAAGTAGATTGCTATATGATATCTCGCCCCCCATCCCCCTTTTTTCCTTGAAGAAAAAGCCATTCTTAAAAAACTTTCCGAAAGGAATAGAGACGCAAGGAAACGGTGGGGAATTTTGTAACGTTTGTTGAAGCCAATCGGATCAGGAGAGGGAAGAGGATGAAGATGAGGAAATCTATCATTTCTCTCACATGGCGAATGATACGGGTTATATGAGATTTGGGAAGAATGAAATGGAAGAAACACTTTCTGTTTGACTGAGATTTCTGTTTAAGTTGTACGGGACACCGCTGCAGCTATTTTACGAAAATACATTCAGATACCTTTATTCCTAAGAATAAATTTCTTCTGATTTAACTCTAAGATTAAGCAGAGTTTTAGTTTAGAATGGATTTTATGGGACAAGAAACAGAACTTATGCTGGCTCATCAAAAAAAAGTAACTGCATTGATTTAGTAATTTATTCTATTCTTGATGGCCAGCATAAGAATAGAGGAGGGTTATAACAATAATGCATCAAAATTTTATGGCACGAGAAACAGATTTATGCTGGCTAGTAAAAAAATATGGTAACTGCAATGATTTAGTAATTCCTTCCTTTCTTGATGCCATACCAAATACAATAACACATTAACATTTTACGAAATGAGAAATAGATTTATGCTAGCTCATCAAAAAAATATGCTAACTACAATGATTTAGTAATTCATCCTATTCTTAACCCTTTCGGGACGGGAAGCCTCTATCCTAGACACACGCACGGTACGGAGCGTACGTGAAAGGAATCGTCCCACAGGACTGGGATTTTACGTCGCTCAGCCTAACTTTGAAAAAAAAATCACAAAAAATAAAGTTTTAGTCCTAACCTCGTCATTTTTTCTACATTTTTCGATTATTAGTTCAGTCATAATTTGAGAACATTCTTCCTGCACAAATCGCGTTTTCTTGTCATAATAAACTGAAACCAAGGCTTTCGTAATAAAAAGAGAAGTACATAAATGTATCCGAAATCTAAGCAAAATAAACAGAACTGACGGTAAAACCCAAAAAGACTACTTAGGGTTACACAACAATAACAAAAAAGAAAAGTATTCCAGTTCCAGAAAAGTTCCAGTTCATAATACATATATGCATCACCGTCCTATGAGTTCGATTTCAAGAATTGCACGGGTGGGACGCTCGGCTGTGGGAGATAATCACTGGTGATGCATATCTGACACCCCTTCGCGAAAGGGTTAAGGGCATACAAAATACAATAACACATTAACATTTTACGGAATAAGAAATAGATTTATGTTGACTAGTCAAAAATTATGGTAATGGCAATGATTTAGTAATTCCTCCTATTCTTGATGGCATACAAAATAACATATTAACAATTTACGGGACGAGAAACAAATTAATACAGGGTCTTCAAAAAAATACGGTAATTGCAATGATTTAGCAATTCCTCCCAGTCTCGCTTGTATAAAAAATACAATAACACATTAACATTTTATAGAGAAGATGTATGCTGGCTCATCAAAATATATTGTAACTGCAATTATTTTAATTCATCCTATTCTTGATGACATACAAATAAAATAACACATTAACATTTTACAGAAACAGATTTATGTTGGCTAGTCAAAAAAAATATGGTAACTGCAGTGATTTAATGGTTCATCCTATTCTTGATAGAATACATAATACAATAATAAATTAACATTAATAACACCAGCATTCAATAATACATACAACTTCCACACTTTTATCAAAAATGAAGACGATATATACCGAAGAGCCATTCATTATGACCACCTTGTTAATAACATTTATGACCACCTTTAGCTCGCAAAACTCCCAACACCCGAAGAGACATTGACTCTACAAGGGGCTGATAGGTAGTCTGAGGTATCTTATATCAAGAGCTCCCCGAGTGGCCCTACAATTCCCTCACATTGCGAGGGGGTAGCGTGGCAGCACGGATTTGGTTTTCCAAGTGGGACCACAAGTGCTCTATGGGATTAATGTCGGGTGAAGTTGGAGGCGAAGACATGGCTTGAAAGTCACTGGATGTTCCTCGAACCACTCCCTGTCGATTCGACCGTTATGACATGGTGCATTATCATGTTGGTAAACACGATCCCCGCCGGAAATACTATTGTCATGAATGAATCAAAATGATCTGCAACGATGTTCACGAAGCGTACAAACGTCAGGGATTGTTCTATGGGGATTATGGGTCCCAATGGGCTTCATGAAAACATTAACCACGCCACCAGTTTGTCTCCATCCAACTGGGCATCCAGGAGCCAGGGTTTCCATTGGAAATCGACGTATTCGTTATACGTCATGAGATGTAATCGATCAGAAGACGTGATTCGTCTGATCGATTACATCTTCTTCCATTCTTCTAATGTCCAATTTCGATGTTTCTTGGCACTTTGCAGATGCAGTTGGCGGTAACGTGCCATCGGTGAGGGGACATGCATCGGCCTCCGGCTGCATAGGTCCATACACAGCAATGTACGTTGCACAGTGTGTTGAGAAACACTATCTGGATTGCCACTGTTGTAGCTGGAAGTGAGTTTGGCTGTTGTAGCTCTTCAGTCACCGCAAACAATGCGTAGCAATCTCCTCTCTCCTCCGAAATCAATGCGCCGCAGACGGCGAATTGTTTCACCAACCATATATCACTTTCTATATGTGTTTACAACAATTGCACGTGAACAGCCACTAAATGCAACGTTTCTGATATTGATGCTTCCAGTCGCCGAGCCATAACAATTTGACCTTTATCGAAGTCGGATAAATCAGGTGCTTTTCCCATTCTTTCGCTATTCGTTGTGTTTGGAAAGACAACGTATAGTCGCTTTATTTAAACCAACATCAGCCGCGCACGCGCAATGGTTTCGTTCCTGGGCAAGCCCATTTTTATAGATGGAGGGTGGTCATAATGTAATGGCTCTTTGGTGTATATGCAGATCCGAAGAAAATCAGCTTAAGTAAAATCCGAAGAAACTCTCTATCTCTCACTTAACTTTTATTTAAAATAATATATAAAAGCTTTCACAAAAAAGAAACAATGCATTGGCAGCTCCGAAGAATGTTAGCTTAGTAGAAATTCATCCCTCTCTTGATACAACTCTCATTTAAGATATATGACTACGTTTGGTACAAAGTTTTGGAAAAATTGTATTCCTTTTTAATTCTTGTATAAAATAGATTCTAAAATCATTAATAAATCCAAAATATACCAATTAAACGCCAAATGGGTTTTAGGTAGATTTCTATAGAAAGACAATTGCAATGGTTCTCATGACAAGATTTCGGGAAAATTTCTTGTTCTTTACTGGTCATAGTCCCTAGAACCAAAAACACCTTTAATTCAAAAGTTTATACATATAATATGTGTATGACGCTTTGCCCATGTTATCTTGTGAACAGAATAACTAGAGTATTTTTGTTTGTATTTTAACTGGCTTGGAATATGTTATTAGAAATGTAAAACTAGTCCGTAAATGGACAATCTAGATCAAAGCGGCAGGAAATGGTGAGGGTTGAAATTTTCATTTCGTTATAACTTTCTTAATATTGAAAATAGAAAAATAAATACAATTAGCCAAATTAGTACCTCAATAAGACCTCGACTTCCGTATTTAAAGTTTTTCGGTAACAGCAATATCTTAGAAGTCAGAGGCTAAAAAGGGCCTAATTTGACCCTAAATTTACGGTTTCTAAGATCAATAATTTATGTTGCCAGATAGTAACTTAGATGTTGAGGAATCTACCTTTGCCTTCCAAGTTGGCAAGATAAAATTTTTTAAAAACTGATTTTTTCAGACAAAAAGTATTAATGTAAAAACCGTCTAATTAAATTTTTATCAAATGATTTACTCCAACTCTGGTAGATAATTAAATAAATAAGTTTATGCAATATGTTATTAAAAAAGCTCTCTTTCTGTCCATTCATTATATATTAGGGAACGACTGAAAATTAACGTGGTATTTTCAACATTTTTTTCACATTGTGAAGCATTAAAACAAATGTCGATTATTTTTTAAATGAAAGAATTCTTTACTCTCTTGTTCAAAATGGTCAGAGCATAATTGGAATCTAGTAATCAAAATTTAATAAAGATATTAATTGCATCTTAATTTGCAACACTTTTTTATAAGGGAATTCAATGAAAGTAGCAAATTTAATAAAATAGCATTTAAAGGTGTAAAATAGCATTAAACATGCATTGTAAAAATATTTTTTAAAAAAATCAGTGCAACCTACTTACCTTTCCTCCCTCCCCAAAAATTAGAAACAAAATTTAAACGGTTCTATTCAAAAATTAAGAATATTGAGTAAAAAAAATATTTGATATTTTTACAAAAAAAAAAGCAATGATTTTTTTAATATAGTCAGCTACCTTAAAATGAGAGGCTGCCAGATAATAAAAAGTACGATTCAAAAATACATTGGCTGTTACAATTCAGATATATATTTAATATATTTCACAAAATCTGCATACTTCTCTTTTTTTTTAATTGTTTTTAACGACATAATATTCTTTACCGTCACAACATTACGTCATTTTAAAAACATCGCCAAGGTACCGCTGTTTGTCAAGGTGCTTTTCAAATATTCCAGAACGGTATTTGGCAAATCTTCCTATTCCACAAACCTTTTTTTTTCTCTAAAATACTTTTTAAAGGGTCTAATAAGAGAGAATTTGAGGGCGGCTCGACTTTTGAACAGTTGCCATGCGTGTTTGAAATTCCAAATTTGCTTCTTTCTTTCTTCGTATCTTCCTTCTGATCCTTATTTCCATTTTTAAATTTCTGGCACCAACTTTTAACTTCTTTTCGTTTAAAGCGTTTTCCATATTATAACACTGCAATCTGCAAAGAATTTGGCTCTGATTACCTCCTTCAACGGGACAAAAATTTGATAACTGCATCTGCAATAAACTTAGTATGCAATTGGACACGCAATGTTTTTTATTTTACTTTTTTTTTATTTTCTTGAAACTTAATTGCTACTTGAATCAAAAGAAGGCATTTTAATATAGTACATTCTTAAATTAATCAAGTGATGCAATTTCCGCTGATATTAATCATGGGTCTTTGCATAATAATCATCTGTACCTTCATTATCGAACTCCATCTTAACATAAAAAAAGCAAATATTTTGTTGGACTACTTCTGGCAAACAATATATAAAACCTGTAATTATTTTTATATAAACAACTGTTGGTTCCAACAAGTAAACAATTAACAAGTCTACAGGATAGTTAAAACAAAATAGACAATTACTAAGGAAACAAAACCTTCAAAATCATAGAAATATATTATTTATGCTCCTTTGTTCCCTTCTTTCGAAAAATAAATAAAATGGCTAACTGTTTGAATTTTGAATAATTTATTTATTTTTATATTATTCAGTATCGTAGGTACCTCTTTCTTGCTTGTATTGCTAAGAAAGTATCGAATAGTGAGATTCAGATTCAGAAAATTTGATACTTTCTGCCATTTAAAATCTGCACCTGCAACAGACAACTACTGAAGTGGTCTCTTCAAAATCCTCTTGTATATTCTCCAATAAAGATTTTACAACCCTTCATCTGCATAAAATCGGGGTCTTGGGTAAGATGGCAAAATCCTTGCATGATCTTGTAGAACGGTAGTTAAGAAATATAGATCTTTGGCTTAAACCTAGAATTTATACTGAAATTTATCACGAGAATATGTATTTCAGGCACATTGAAACCGAACGGTTGACAGCAAAATTTGGTATGGAATTACAGTTGCAGTCACAAGATAATATATCATACACACACACACAAGATAAAATTTTATTGAATTAAATCATTGTCATTATGAGTTATTGGATTGACTTGCATGCAAAAATGCAAACTGACCGATGGTCAACCATTTCACAAATATACTTCAAAATTGGATACGAATCTATATTTTAGATTCTAAAATTGTGCACCAAATTTTATTGAGTAGGCTCTTAGCGTTTTTTACTTATCAAGTTCATTTGTACTTACTTGAACAAACAAACAGACTTTCTGTGAATAGATACTGTTCCTAATTTGATAAGAATCTAGAAATTAGGACCATATACCAAATTTCAGCACTCTTAGTCAAAGAGACACTGATATATTGCATCCACAAACAGACATAAGAGCAAAAATTCGCTTTTCGGACTCAAAGTGATCATTTAAATCTCAATGAACATCGAATCAATTAATTTTCTTAAAAAGCAAAATTCTTTTTCTAATGTTTAATTCTTTTTTAAAAGCCATCTTGAATGAATTAGAAATTTCTCAATTTCAAATTTTTTTAAGGAAATGTAAAAAAAAAATCCAGACTTGAGTATTAATTCTGATCATAATTAAAATTCATATTAGAAAACGTTCGCATATTACGGTTACGCATAATATTTTAATTTTATTCTTATTAAATAATATTCCATTAAACTGAAGAAAACTAGATTAAACCTAAAATGTCAACTTCTGAAAATTCCCTATTTACATAATTTAAAATGTAGGGTTCTACTTTTATTAAAATAGATTAACTTGATGTCGTGTTGCGAGAGTAATGATACTATGTTAAAAAAAGGATATTAAAACATTTTAATTGAATAGCAACTAACAAAAACTTATTTCATTATTAAAAATAATAATGCTCTATGATTGAAAAAAATATCTTCATAAATTAATTAAAATTTATCTTACAATTAAAATAATCGAATATCCATTCACTCTATACAAAGTAACTCCAGAGCAGTAACAATGAAGAGATACTCTATGATTAAAGTGAAAGAAAAGATATAAAAATGTCAGACAATGGCACTTTAAATAAAGAAGCACATCCATACACATTATAAAAAAAAGAAATTCCTGCACTTGAAAGAAGAATAAAATATAACAGTCAAAGAAATATTTCCTAAAATTCTATTATAAATCAGGAAGAAATGTGAGCTAGAAGAAGAAGAGATACTTTATAGCAAGTTTTATTTTGGTTTTTTAACTTCAAAATTTATGCAATCGTTTCACTCGATCAAATGCTTCTAATTATTCAGCAGCTAAAGGAAAGTCTATTCATTTGTTTTGTAAAATATTCTACTGTGATAAAAAATATAAAAAAAAGCTCCATATAAAATGTATATGTTCAAGTAATCGTCTGCAAAATTTTATGAAATATTTTCTCGCTTTATATGAACATTTGGTAACAGTCAATATTTGCTTTTATATTATCGTTTGAATGTAAATTTGTTTTATATGAAACAGGAATATCTATTCTCCAAAATGGCAAATGTAATTGAACAAAAAAATGCATTAAAATGTGTTTTTCGCACTGTCATTTTTTGTCATAAAAATATTTAAAACGTTGTGTAAAGCTTTTAAATACAATTACTTTAAAAAAAAACAGTATTTGAATGATATAAAACTTTTAAAGAAAGTAGATAATCTGTCATAAATAAATCATTGCTTAGTGGACCATTCAATTAGTCTAATCATAGCTATGATGATCAAATCAGAGAATCGGTGTGTAGAATGGTTAATTAATAATTTAAAACATTTTTGAACATGTTTAGAAACTTGATTTATTTAGAAATGATTTTGAATTTCTGATATGATTGTGGTTAGAAAATCCATGACTTTTTGTTCTTAACAATGTACTTTCTAATAATGCTATTATTATTCGTGGACTTTGGAGTAAAATGATAAAAAAATATTTCCACAAATTTTATATTTCACATATGGTGCCATACGATTTTCTATTAGTGGTATAGTTGAAACTCTTTTATGGTCATTGTTTTGAATCTATTTATGAAGTAAAAGAAAATTTGCTGAAAACCTTTAGCAGCTTGAAGAAAATGATTATAAAACATCCTTTGAGGATCGGAAGGATAGAAGTATATTGGTATAAAAGAATATTATTTCCAAAAAATGTAACCAATAAATTCATATATTTTGTCTTATGATAATAATCTAGATATTTCTGGATCACAATATTATATTATTGGAAAATATATTTAAAGAATTAATGTCATTTAAATGAAAGATTCAAGTAGATCAACTTAATAAAAGTATTGAAATACGTTAGGCCTCACTTATAGTATTATAAGTGTTTCTATGCTATGTTAGATTTGACACCTGATTCCATATAAAGAATACCTATTGTGTATTCTTGCCTGCTGCATGCTAAAGCTGCCCAAGAAAACTATCTATTCTGTTATGCCGTAAAAATTCGAAAAATGAATTACGATTCCATTATCTTCCTCAATGAACCTTGATCTCCCTTCATTAATTCTTTGGATACATTTGACGTATCAGAACGTTCCATATTTTTTTCCTTTTTTTTGTAATTCTAATTAATTCAAATAATTTCAATATCATATAGCAGTATATATTCTGAATAATAAAAAATAAATGAATTCTTACTTAAAAGCTACTGACTTCACATGCTCAAAAAATTAAATGGTCTTCAAATACAAAAGTTGTTTCAAATAAATGTGCAGTCAAAGGGTTAAAAAAACTGATTTTCTTATACCCCCAAATAACATCGTTATCATTTCAATGACAACAAACTTTGGAGATCAGTATTAATTCAAGGGAATATGAAATGTGTCCAATAAAATGTGGCAACTGACATATATTAAATAAAAATGAAATTTAAAAATAATTATGATAGATTTATTTAAATTCGTAACATGATCTAGCAAAAGAATACATTTCTCCTTTCAAAATTCCATAATTGTTTTACATCATAAAAAAATTGAAGAAAACATTACACAAAAGAAATTACCACCATTTAAAAAATTAAAATTTTCATTTTTTATGATATTATTAAATTTATGTGGAAATAATCAAAATTTTGATTAAGTTCTAATTCATTGAATAATTGCATTGATTTTTGTATTTTGGAAAATTTACAGTATTCTTCTTATCTTAAAAAATAAACGAGCAAAATTTGGCTGAATTAGCCCATTTGTTTTAGGAAAGATATGGGAACACACACATCAATAATTTTTATTTATGTATATATAGATTAGAAAAACCAAATAGACCGCAATCCAGATGGATATTCCATCAACAAATTTTCTTGAGTTTGTCGATTTTATTACGAATGAAAGTTGACTAATAAAAATTATTGATTGAAAATCAATACTCTGATTTAAATAAAATTATTTTGATTCATATAATTACAAAACAAAATTTTGTGATCTGAAATTCGATCCTCCTATTTTTTTTCCACTTTTATCGTTTGCTATTTATAAAAACTATTTACTTCAACAAATCTTTTCTGGCTACAAAATTGATGGTAAGAAATCAATGGAAGGAAGAAATTGACCTCAATAGCATCTAAAACTTTCTTTATCTCAAACGTTCTCGAAACGTAATGCATCTTTTAAAAAATTAAAGCTGGCATAAATTTTTTCTGACATTTTTTTTATTTCAGAAAAACATTTATTATAGAAGAATGTTTGTAATAACAAAAACGAAACTCAAACGATTTTTTTCACTAATTTGGCCAGAAAAAAAATTGCATTGCTGCAATAACTTATGGTATTATGCCTTTAATCAATATTTTAATTTAATTTTATGCGTATTGAACTAATTCATGAATTCTTAAATTCTCAATTTTTATAGAAAATTCTTAAATGTACTTTCATTTTTTTACAATTCTCATTCAGCTGTAAAGTCGACAAGCGTGTGTGACAGAAACGAATTGACCTCAATAATAAAATTTTCTCATTAACGAAAAAGGATTTTTTTAAATTTTACTTTTTTTGTCCACAAAAAAAATACAACTAAACCTCGTTTGCTACTGTACACGTCTCCTCCTACTAAAGATAAAACTATAAAAAATGCACTTTTAAAGAAGAGCGAGCATCTCTTAAAGAATTTTTCATGGATTTTCTGAGTTTCGTAACAACAACAACAAAAAAATACTCTTTTTATTTTAGTTTTCAACGAGTTCAATATTTTTAAATCTCCGTTTTTCTCCAATGCACAAAATGAGCTGCAGAAAAGTTAATCTTCTCAGAATGTTTTTATGTTCTGTCATTCTTTAATATTTGTGAGTTGGCAACATCCAACAAGAGCAGAGTTCAGGAAACAGCAGTGGCAACACGAATGGAGTTTTCCACAATTCTTAATCGATCCATGTTCTTGATTTACGGATGACATGTTTCAAAATGTCGTTCTTTATTTTTTTATTATTTTCCTGGTAAACATGTTCTTTCTGAAAGACTTGTCATCTACCAGATTTGATCGCTTTACGTAGTAACAAGAGAAAAAAAATAGGCCGCTTATTCTATCTGGGATTTCCAGTCTTTGCGAAATGACAGTTCAAACTGGTCATGGTGTTACAAAGAATATCGGGAATGAAATTTTATTTGAATCTGGAAAAGTCTTCAGAAGAAATCGCAGCCAAGCAACCATAAAAAATGTGGCACATGCTTCAATTTGAAATAAATAAACAAGTAAATAAAATCATTGGTATAGTGATCTGATGATTAAACTACTTCACTTCTCATTTTATATGAATTGTATTCTTTACTGAATTTGACTCCCATAGATATTTTTTTTAATTTAATGTATCAGAAAACTGTTTCGATAAAAGAAAATTTGGAATTTTTTGTAGTTCATAAAGCTTTAAAATAATGTAATGAATTTTTTAAGAAATATATTTTGAAGTACAAAAATGTAGCATAGAAAATTATGTCATTGGTGAAATTAAAGAAACGAGTTTTCGAAATTTGAACACCAAATTCTTTAAGTCAAGATATTTTTTTTCGAATTCACATTGCAAATAATACATTGCTATGAATTTGTAATATTGCTTCCACTCACAGTAAGTTTTAAAGTTAAGGAAAAGACTTTTACAAAGATGTAAAAAGGATGCGAAATAGATTTCTTGTCAATGATTCTCTCTCTTGGCAACAAACTTGAAGACCATTTGGCAACTTTTTTGATAAAATGGAAGGATTCCAAATATTTAAGAATCAGAAGAATAGATATCTCTATTAGATCTTGAGCTTCGGCGTTTGTTTCGAACATTTGTTGTCTTGGGGGCTATAAAAGCAAAAGCGTACAGACGAGTTGGGGTTGTCTAATCACGCTCATTTGAGTAACATTAAATCAAACCATTTATTATGTGTAAAAATAAAAACATGTTTGCATTTCTCAATAATGTATTTATATTGAAAGTCGGATTTATCAAGTAAAAGTAAGGTGTACTCTCAATTGTTTGAGCCTATATATATATATATATATATATATATATATATATATAATATATAATCATGGCGTTTTTGAATTGTCATGTTTACATGTTCTGAAAGTACAGACAGAAAGAGGCGGTCAACCTCTCATTGGATTTGGCTCAAAATTTGACAAGTGTCTATACTATAGATATTAAATCTATATATCGAATTTTATCTATTTAGTTGTCTTCGTTTTGTAATTATCATGTTAACTTACATTTGAATAGCTGGACAGACGAATTTTTCTGAACATATTTTACTCAAAATTTGATAGTTATCGGCAAATGTGATGTAAAGACCGTATACCAAATTTCAACACTCTAGCTCAAAATGATATTGGGTTATCTTCGCCACAAGCAGACGAACGGATATTTTGTAAAAATGCAAATTTTTCAAGGTCAGTGTGGTCTAAAACATGGAAATTCGTTAAAATCTCAAGTCTAGATATTTTGATAATTTCTATATTTTCTCTAAGCTGCATAAACGAGAAAGTAGAAAGAATTACTTTAACATTAGAGTTTGATCGAAAAATGTCACTTTTTTGTATTCCAGAACATATATTTTCTACTCTTTCTTTAAATGTTCCAAAAAGTTGATACCAAATGAATAAGACATTGCTAGAAAAATGCAATCATAAAATATTTGAATATGGAACTAAATTTGAATGAATATACGAAATGAAAGATTAATACATCAAAGAATGAAAAAAGAAGATTGAAACTGAAAACCCTGAAAAAAATAATAAATATTTCGGTTAAAAACAAAATTTTCATCATTTTCGCTCAATTCTAATACATAGAATTCTTAAGTACGGGAAAAAAAGCATTTCATTTCAACATCAAATAGATTTGGAAACTATTAGCATATATATTTACATAAGGTTTCATCTTTTTCTTAAAGTTCAAAAAGCCAAAAAATGTTATTTTTTACAGATTGTATATTCCTCTCTTTCAAGTTTCAGATTATTTTGACAAATTATTCGAAGTATAAACTGTCAAATATGAAAATGTCGGGTACATCTCTTAAAGAAGATTGAACATGATTTTTGACGAGGCATTCACTCTAAGACTAATAAATAAAACTTCGAGAAGATTCGTAATATTCCCCAAAGAAAGCAAAGATTCCAGCAACTAAAACTGCGTTATCGTAAAAGAACTGATAGATGGTATGTAGTTTTTTTCCCAACCCCAAAGGAAATGAAACCTAACTTTAAAATGTATGAGATTAGATGTAAGTTTTGAAATATTAAGCAAGATACTTTTTTGGAGATTCCTAATTTGCATTTGCTTTCTACCTGAAGAGCCATTTCAAGCTACTAATGCCATTTTTGGAACTACAAAAATATGAAAAAAGGAATATTTTTACTTTCTCATATGCGAAGTATAGTGAATGATTCTAACCGTCAAAGAAGTCGAATTCGATTCTAAGGAATTTCTATGTTTCAGACTTTCTTTCATCAGTTCAAAAAACACATTTTTGGCATTGTGTCTATCTGTCTGTCTGTCTGTGATAAGAATAACTCAAACACTTTGAGTCTGATGGATGAAATTTTGTATGTGGTCTTGATATCAAATTTGTAGATTCCTCTCAAATTTTGATCGGAATCTGTTTAAAAGATATCTGTCTGTCCAAATGTTCGAATATAAATTGACACGATAACCACAAAAGGAAGAGAAATAAGTTGCTAAAATTTGAGACACAGATTTAACATCAAAAATTTCGATGTGCATTGCATTTTGATCGAAATCTCTCAAAGGTTTGACTGTCTGTCGATCTATATTTTCACATACATGTAAACGCGACTAATCAAAAATTCAACAACTTAAATTATGAAATATAATATATAATTTTCTGACTAAATTGCTGTTCTGTGTCGAATTTTAATTTCAGTCGTTTGGAAAAAATTCGTCGAAAATTTAAATTTGAATTTCGAATACTATTAATCGCATGCCAGGAACTGATAGCCAGAAGAAAAAAAATAAAAACTCGCCAAAAATCACAAAATTAACTTTTCTATGCCAATGTATGCCTCATATAAGATCCACAATTTTTGTGACTACTTAGAGTTTTTATGCGTCAAAGGTTTTGGGAGGTCACTTCCTTTGCTTTGTATATCAAAAGAGAATAGAAAGATGAAAAAACACAGGGAAAAAATGAAGAAAATTTGAGAAAAAAAAATTATTAATATATTTTTCCAATAAAGTCTGCTGTAATTAAATTATAAATGTTTTTTTTTTTCTTTTAGATAATCTAACCAATCTTTCATCCCGAAGCTACTTCGATTTATTGATATTTTTGTGAAACCAGTATTTTCTGTTATTGTGTCTTATTTATTTAAATAGTTTCTAATTTAAAAGTTTAATAATTAAGATGACGATTTCAAATAGCAATAATTCCAATAATACATGTAGTCTGTTTAATAAAATTTTAAATATCTGCATTATTCATATTTAAAAGATTCGATTAACTTGCTACTTTGAATTATAGAAAAAAAATTCGAGGGATACCACAGTCATCAAGGATATTATACACTGAATTAATTTTAAAAAAAATTGAATTAACTAAACAAAAGAACAACAGTTAAAAATATAACTCGGGAATAATTTTTTAAAAAAATCAATAAAATTTTATAATTATTTTCTTTAATTTTTTTACATAATCATTATCCTATTGCTCTTGAATTAAATTTAAAAAAAGCTACACATTTTTTGAGACAAAACCTTCTAAAATAAATCCAGCTTATTCCATAAAATAAGAATCCTTAATTTTAGCTTCTTTATTACTTCTCAAACTCTTTTAATAATATATTCGACTTCCTTATTATTTACTGATTTAATTTTTTTAAAAATAGCATGGTATCACAATTACAAATTTAAAACATGAACTTCACAATATGCATGAACATAATATAACTTCATACAATCCATATTGATCCCATACTACTTTGCCATCTGAAGGACTTCCAAATTATTAATGAAATGAACAGCTTGGCTTCATTTAAAAATTTCCTACCCAGAAGTCAAAGGTATCATCTTGAAAATAAACTTAACTTGCTACTTTGTAATAGTAATCGCTAAAATAACTTGTTACTTTGTTATAATAATCGTTAAAATAAATACCGCCAAAAGTTGGCGCTGTAAAAGGCAAGAAACGTGATGATAAAACTGAGTAGATTATGGCTGTACCTATCGTATGTCACATGTGTAACTTCCTAATCGCTTACATAAAAATCGTTGTTGTTCGATTAGTCTTTCGGGGTACATTCCCAATCTGCAGATATCTATCGTATTGGACGAACTCAATAAATCGCCAAATCAATTTAAAAACAGCCAAAAGTAGCCACACTAAGAGCAGCCATGCACACTTTTAGTTTGTGTTTCACTTTGGCGTAATTCTTGGCGCCCTTTAAATAGTGATTGTTGTTGAAATCAAGCTGTATCGAAAACTTATAGCATTATATGATAATTGTCACAAATCCAATGGTTATTATGTTGAAAATTGAAATATTGCTGTAATATATTTCTTATAAATTTTTAAGGGATTTAATTATTCTTTATTTTTTTAAGGACCGTTGAAAATTTAGTTTCTTAATAATCATCTTAATTTAAATAAAACTATTCAATAAAAGATGTCAATTCCTCATTTTTTATATTAACATATCCAAACAAATTCATTATATTTCAAGTTGATCAACAGAAAAATATTCACGAAGAAATACATTTAGCTGTCAAACGCCATAGCGCATGTCATATAGCATCTAACAATTCTTTTGTTGATTTACCAAAATAACTTTTTAAAATAGGAATTAAGTGAACATGATGACGCCTTTTACAATTATTCAATGCAGAAATAACTTCAAAAATAAATCTAATTACTAAGTAATATTTTAGAATTCGTTTGATAATCTTTTCGAATTTCTTATTCTCTTGTTGCATCGAACCAAAAGAGGAAAAAACACAAAGAAAAAATATGTAATAAAAAAATCACCCAAAGTAATTTATGATAAAAAAAACTGTCAGGACATTGACTTGAATTCGATTGAAGATAAAGGACAGCAGATTATTGATTTCTACTAGTTTGAATCGACTTGACAGTCTCTCTTGTCCACAAAGCTTTATGATTATCGATTAAAACAGGGGCGCTAATAACTTGCGGAAAAGACTGCTTTTGTTAGAAAATCTTTTTTTTATCGAAGGCTTTTGTCAAAATGGCGAATTAATCAAATATAATAATAGAGAATTATGATTTGTTTGTTATGTAAGTATTTGCTCTCTTCATGTCAAATTATTCTTTATTCTGTCGTCCAATAATTCCTACTTGTAGCTGTTCGAATCGGAACCTCTTAGAAATTAATTTCGCTTCTAAAAATTGGTTAGAGATTTTGAGAAGAGAGTATTTCGTTTTGCTGGGGTTAAAAAGATAAATAATTATAAAAATAGATTGCTTGAAAACAATTCTACAGTTATTGAACGATTTTAGCATTTTTTTTTTCATTTTAATATATACATGAAGATATTTTTTTAAAAATATTCGAAAGATAGATTTTAATTAAATATGATTAATTACAATAAGAATTTTTTTAAAATAAAAATCAATCTTCAAATTACTTTTAAATTAATTTCATAATTCATATGGCTAAAACATTAAGTTGACATTTTCAAGCATTTTCATCCTTGAGGTATTTCAGTTATTATTTGAGTTTAATAAAAGGTTTTTTTTTCTAATATTTTTCAATACAAGATTTCTCTTATATTGATTCAATAAGTCTTTGTAAGAAATTGTGGAAATAAACTATTTATTCACATAAAATAATATCGAATAAAAAAAATCGTTTGCTAAATAAGAACAAACCAGTTCCGAATAAAAATTTAATATTTTTCGAAGGCTCAAATGAAAGATTGAAATTTAAGATTCGTTTAAACTATGTTCTACTTGAATTGCTGCTAAACTATATTGAAGCAAATATATACAATGGCTCGAACAATTAAGAGTACACCTTACTTTACTTGGAAAATCCTACTTTCAATATAAATAACAAATTAATGGGAAGTGCAAACATATTTTTATTTTTACACATAACCAATGGTTTAATTTAAAATAAAAACAACGAAGAATCAACGAAAAATTTCAGAAGCATTTTAAATAAACACATGCAGACTTTTGTCCCAAAAATTCGAGAATACACCAATGAAATTTTTATAATGTCTCGCATAGAAAGTGTCAGTATTTAGTTGCATATCTTTTGGCTTTTATAAGGCCTCTAAACGTCATGGTACCGATTAGATCAATTTTTGGTGGCATATGAAGATATTTTACCCCATTTTTCTGACAACATGTGTTTTAAGTGGGTTTTGTTTCTAATTTTTTTTTTTTGTTTTTCAGCCACTGTTTCGAGCGTGGCCCCCTAATATTCAATGGCATTGATGTCGGGGTACTGTGGTGATGTGTGTAACTGCTGTTTACAGTGAAAAAGACACCACATTTTGAAATTACATGCTTTCTATTTGGGGTCGTTGCCCTGCTGAAAAATAAAATTTTCATCTAAACCCAAATTTTTAGCACTTTCCTTTAGATTTCTGCGAGGTGTATCCAAGTAAACCATATGGTTCATAATGCCATCTATAAAAACTAAATTCCCTACACCAGATGAAATCATTCAACCCCAAATCATGACGGAGTCACCATCATGTTTAATTATAGGACGTATTTTTTTTTTAAATCCAAAGTAGTATTGGGCTTCCTCCTTACGGTGTGACTGCTGTGACTGCCAAAAATGATGAATTTTCTTTCATCCCTAAATACAATTTTCCTCCATAAAAATATTGGTCTTCAATTGATGAGTTTTTGAAAACTTCAAACGCTTTTTCTGAATTTGCAAACTGATGAACGGTTTCTCTCTAAAAATTCAACTTTTATATCCAGCTTGTCTAATTACATTTCGCATAGTTTCAGCATTTACAATTCTGTTTATGGAAATTTCATTTCGCTGCAGGACCACGACCCCAAACAGAATGCACGTAATTTTAAAATGTGGTGCTTTTTGTCATTGTAAACAGCAGTTACACACATCACCGCAGTACCCGACAACAATATCATTGAATATCTGTGGGCCGCACTCGAAACAGCGGTTCAAAACACAACATTAGAAAAAAATCCTATTTTAAACAAGTGCTGCAAGAAGAATGTGATAAAATATATTCAGATACCTCCAAAAATGGGTCGAATCGGTACCATGATTTTTAAAGGCTGTTATAAAAGTCAAAAGGCGTGCAATTAAATATTGGCACCTTCTTTCTATGCGAGATATTACGAAAATTTCATTTGTGTATTCTCAATTTTTTGAGGCAAAAATCTGCATATGTTTATTTAAAATGCTTCTGTAACTTTTCAGTTTAGAAATGTTTCGTTGATTTTTCTTTATTTTTACTTTAAATTAAACCATTTGTCATGTGTAAAAAAAAAAACATGTTTGCACTTCCCGGTAATGTGTTATTGATATTGAAAGGCGGATTTATTAAGTAAAAATAAGATGTACTCTCAATTGTTTGAGCCTCTGTATGTTCTACATGAATTACATCTTAACTATATTGAAGAAATATATATATAAATTAATAAAATAATTTAAATGGTAAATATAATTAAAATAAAAACCATATTTTAATGAGGATGTTTTTTAAAATGTGGATTAAATAAAATCTGGCTTGTATAAATATTTTGTTTACATGATGTTTGAAATTTCCTTAAATTAATTGGATTTTGTTTCCCTATGTTGCCAAGCTAGTGTGTGCATTATAGTGCAATGCCTCACCATAATTTTCTCTCATTACATTTGATGCTTAAACTTCAATTTTAAAAGATTAAATTTTCGCTAATTCAATACTTAATGAATAGATGCATATTCATGAAATATTTAATAACAGAAAATAGAATCAATCAGGGCTAAAGTTTTATGTGATTTTTTTAAAAATATATTTTGTGATTTACATAACATTTCAAAGATTATTCAATAAAAATGTCTCTGAATCAATAAAAAAAATCAAACAAACAACACCAAAATTGAATTTCAAGTTAATAAGGCTACGATGTATTGTTGTAAATTCCAAATATATTACAAAAAAACACAGCAGTTTTAAAAAATTGACAGAATATTTTTATTCTTGTTTACTTCTACATTTTAAAATTGTAAGAATTTTGTTAAAAAGCACGCTTTAGACAGAAACCTATTCAAAATAGACAAACAAGACAAATCCTCGAAACTTGATAATCAGCAGTTTAGAAAAATCGAGATTGAAATATTTGCAATCGCAAGATAGATGGGCTTATTTTCATTGTAAAAAATAAAATATATTTAAAAATAAGTAAACTTACATTAGAATTTTTATACAAAAACTAAATTAATATCACAGAAAAGATGATGAATGGAGCATTAAAATTATATAAGAAAATATCTGAGTTATTAAATTTTTCGAAAATATGGCGAAAAGATATCGAAATTTTGCCTAAATTTTACTTCATTATAATGATAAGGAAATTTTAATAAACCGCTTTCAGTTGCATACCCCCATTCATCAAATCTTGGTAATTGGTTTAATTTATTAGTTTTAATGGCATAAGAACCAGAAATGTCTATAATGCGCCAGACATATGATTAATAAGAAAAAATTATAATAATTCAAAGACCGTTCAATGTTAAGAGACAAAACAAAGCAAAAGATGCAAAATTCTGCGATAAAACTGTAAAATGGAACGGTGATGCGTTAAGCAAGTTTAAATAATATGGAATTTCAGATAAAATGATAAAAAACCAGTTGCTTTAAAAAAATTTTAAAAGGGTTTTTAGACAATCCCACCTCCCCCGCAAAATAGAGCGCTCCTATGTCCAGGGATCAGAAATTAAAAAAAAGTATAGGATAAAGATTAAAATCACGTCATTCTATTAAAAATGAACTGTTAAAATCACTTTTCATCTCAAGCAAAAAGTGTTTTTTGGCGCAAGAGCCTTGATTTTGGCCATGCTGCTCAAACCCAGGGTTAAAAATCACATTAATATAAAATACTCAAAAACGAATAGTACAAGAGTACTTAAAAATACAAACAGGGTTTAAATTTGGTAGCGCCAGACCTCTAATAGCTTGTCCTGCTGAACATCAATTTACCCATACAGACTAAATCCTCTATAAATATTCATACAGATACCAAGCCTCTAATTACAAACATTGCATACTGACATTCTTCTGGTAAAATTAATCGTTTAAAATTGCATTGCTGTACGTTATTATACATTTAATGGGATTTTTTCGGTCTTTATTCATTTTTTATAGCGGACGAGTAATTGCGACGCATCTTTTTAATTATCAGTAACTAGAGAACATTAGTGTATAAGCCGCGTCGAAGGCCTTGGCATTTCCTATACTTCTTATAACTGAGCACACGACATTTACCTTTCGAATTGCTCCGCATTTAGAACTGAACCGAATAATGAATGTACACTTTGTCTGAGCGTATAGAGTAACGTCTATCTGTCTATACAGTGTGTCCACTCTTATCTATACAGTGTGTCCACTCCAATAGCTAATTTCTAAACTCGACATATAGTTCCAACAGGAAAATGCTTTAAATGACGTGAAAAACCGTACTTTGTTGTTCGAACCAATATATATAATATTTCTGAAAAAGATTCGAATTTTTACTTTTTATAATGTCTTTCTAATATATTCTTCACAATGCAACATTTAAAAAAATCTATTGTTCTATGATTAAAACTGATTTATTTATAAAAAGTTAAAAATCACTATTTTGGTCTAATTTTACAGATAATTTCGCACCCCTAGAAAGATTTTAAAGGATCGTTTTCAAATTGTAATTATGCATCGTTGTGTTCCTTTTTTAAAATCGTTCCTTAAACTAAATTTTTAAGTGAATCACAGTTACATTAAGCAGATATAACTGAGTCAATCATAATCATAGGCAATAGCAATTTTTTTATCATATATTTCAGAATGTAGAGAATTGTTTTTCTGAATCTGACTTATAAGACCGAGAGACCGAATAAAAAGTAATTTCGTTATTTTTTGAGTTAAATAAATATTGTTTCAAACAATATAAATTATAATTCTTTTTGCCATTTGAAATATTTTTCCAATTGCAACTATATGTCTCTAAAAGTTTAAAAATTAATTGTTGGGCCAATATAAGTGGACACCAGTATAATGTGTATATGTTCATGTGCGAACCTATAATTTTATCCAATACTGATAAAATTAGGCTTTAAAAAATTTAAAAATGAAAGGAAGATTACTGTTAACTTTTCAAAGACCAAACTTTAATTAAAATATTGATTAATTAAATGATAATTGTTTGATGTTTTTCTGCTCGAACTTCTGAAAATATTAATTATATCACAAGATTAAATTTTAAGATAGATTGAAATTTTAAAATTCATATTTTAATTTATTCTGTTTTAATTCTTGAACAATTTCTTTTTTTAATTTTAATGAACTTCCATTTAATTTTTTTCTAACGATAAATTTCCTGTACTAAGATCAAAATACCTTCATAATTTTGCAATCGTGCAATTTGTTAGATTTTGCTCTTCCAATTTTCCACTTCGCCAGAGATAAAGTTATATATTTCAAGATAATTACATTTGCTTGAGATTATTCATAATTCTGCCACGTTTTAGTTTGACATTTAAAATTTATATTTCATATTTCACGTTTTATTGATATTTTTGGCAACGTTTTTTTGTTTATTCTATATGTTAAAAAAATACAGCACACAAAAAAAAGTAAAAAAAAAATCCTACCTTTGCCACATTAAGTGAATATATTAAGTCATTTTTCTTTTGCAGTCAATTTGATATTATACCCTATTTAAAGCTTATTCACCAATTCAAGCTAATTGAAATGATTTTTAATTTTATTTGATAAGCTGTGGTAGAGAAATATTTTCTTATGGATTTACACTTGGCCAGTGATAAGAATGGCCAGTAGACAGTGCATGCTTAGAAAGGCTGAAAAATGCTATTCGGTCCATAGCAAATAATTGTCCCAACAAGACTTCAACATGCTGCTAGATTGTATTTTATTCTTACTACGAACGCGTTTGTAGAATTTGGCGGGGGTTTTGGTGAGAAAAATTTGATCATTTATCATAGATTAATTACGACGTTTTTTCTTTGTTCTTTCTGATACGAGGATTTTTTTTAAATTTTATTTGCCATTTTTTCTATAATTTTCCGAATTTAGGTATGTTGAACTTTTTATTCTACTATGTTTCTTTGTGTGAATATCCATCATTTTAATACGATACGCAGTAAAGAAGAAAGTTTCAGGGGCGCCAAAACGGCAATTTATAATTAAGAATAGAATGCCTGAATTTATTTTATGACTTTATGGCAAACATAAATCAGTCCCTTTCTACGCATGCGCTGCCCGAGTTTTAAAAAAAATATTACATTTCTTATAAATGTTTTTAAAAAAGATTTCATATAGATTTCAAAATTGATATGTTTCATAATCCATATTTAATATATTTTTCTTTATTTCAATTTTAAATGAAAATTCCCCTCATAATATTTATTTCAATGAATATTTATTCTATATTTTTTCTGTTTTATGCCTTTTTACATCATTAATAATTTTGACTAAAAAAATGTTACATTCTTAACAGCAGGTGAACTTTTACGTCATTGATGAATGCTTTATTGTTTTATCAGAACCGTTTCTGACAGAGCAGCTGAAAGAACAACTGCTTTTAAAAGAACAGTATCAGAACAGTTTCATTATTTTTCGCTGTAGAATCGGAATTTAAAATGAATCAAAATTCAGAACTTCTATAGCTTAATTCAGAAAATAGGAACATATGACATTGCAAAAGAATTAAAAAACAATTGAATCAAATTTTACAATACATAAACAAGTAAATGAAAATAATTCTACAAATTTCCAGGTCAAAAGTCAAATTAAATTAAACCGAGAATACATTATTTTCCATATCAAGGTACATTTTAAGATATCCGACTAGGTTCTTAGGGTATTTTTTTAAATAATATTTATATGATATTTTAATATAAAGATAAAATGATGAATAAAAGATACATATTTACATACAGATTTAAATAATGAAATTATTTAAATATGTTTGTAGCTTTTGAAGAAAAAGCATAATTTAATGTAAAAATTTAGCATTTATTTACAAAAAGCAAGGATTGTTCTAAAAAAAAAATTTTTTTACAGTTTTTTCATTTTTTTTTTTATTTTTAGAATTACATGCTTAACATAGAATATAACTGACTATTTTCTAAGAATTATATTCAAAATAAAACTTTTTGTGTAATATACGAAATTATCTATGAAATTTTGGAATTGTTTTCAGCAATATTTACATTAAACGATCATAAATCCACGTCTAGAGCATTCCACATCAATTCAATATTTTATTACATTGTCCATAACTTAACAAGAACTAATTATGAATTTCATTAAAATATCTTGATTATTTTTTCGATTTATGACGATACTTGTTCAGTAGAATTATGAAAAAAAAACTGATTTTTCAGAAAATCCATTAAAACTTTTTAAATGTTTATAAATAAGCATCACTTACATGTCAATAATTTGATATAATTTGGCTTCTAATTAACACAGATACAAAATAAATATATCACTGGATAACTGGACTTCTAATTAACGTATTCTTTTTATATATAATTATAATTTTCACCGGAAACAAAAGCTATTTTTTGAAACTGCAATAAAATAAATAAAATAAAAATGCAAATTTTCATTTAAATTCATGTTTTAAACCTAGTAGATACCTTAATTTTGATAGTATTATTTCCTTTTTTTAATTATGGGACATTTTTTCCATAAAAAAAAATTGGTAATATTTTTACAAACAGAAGAAAAGTTTGACTTATATAAAATAACAAATCGTTCTTCCTTTGCCTCATTTAGCACTTGCTTTCTCATCACAAAAATATTATTTAACCCACATATGTGCCCACAAAATGCTTTATTGAAGTTCTTTTGTTAGAAAAGTTCGTTCATTTTCGGCACGTTTCAAAGCCCACCATTGCAGGAAAAGAAAAGAATGCAGAGGGGTGGGGGACAGAGATTTAGAAGCGAGAAGAAAAAGCTGCACTGCCTTTTCTACGTTCTTTTTTTATTTCCTGTGCTTCCTTTCTTTATTTCCCCAGCAACATCGAAAATGTTCCAGAAAAGGAAGGTTTCACATTTGTTACTTTCCACTCCACCAAGCGCGTCGTACATTTTATGGCCAAAAAAAAGTGGCCCCCAGACTTGACTGACCACTACGAATGGCCATCGTCGGAAACAGAAAAGGGCCTGAATATGAGTGAGAGCCTCACGAAACGATTACGATGAAACCACAGGAGTTACGCGATGAAGGGAAAAAAAGTATTTCCAACTTTCTGTTGAAAAATAAAATCGTTTGGTAAAAAAAGTATATAGTTTTTTTTTTTTTTTTTCATGCCTCAATCTGTATTTCGGAGTTAAACCTCTGTTTGATTTCACAAATAAAAAGATGAATAAAATAAATATGAAATACTTTAACTGAAAATATTTATTGTTGTTCTTTTAAAGTTTCTTTAGCGCCTCTATGTTCTGTGAAACAGTTACAAAAATGTTTAGCATACAATAAGAAGTTTCGGTTGTTGATAGAGAAAAAGAAAATTAATAAATAAAATGAATTTTTTTATTTTTCCATTCCTATTATTGTGGATCGAAATATAACTATATTTAACTTTAAGAATTTTTTCCCCGAGATTCGGATTTAAAAATGATGCAATCGGACGGAAAATAATGCAATAGCTTTCAAAACAAATAATTTTATTAAAATAGCACATATCTAGTGATCAGAATGCAAGATTCCAATATTGTTTATTTATGTTTTCTAGCTAAATTTAGAATTGAAAGAACATTTTAGTGAAGTAATAAAGCAAATTTTAAAAGCAGATGATAATTTTATAGCTATCTTTAAATAAATAGGAAAGAAATGAATTAAATTTTATCGCCACATTTATCCGAAAACGTTTTTAATGTACGAGGTGTTGTGAATTTTGCCATTTTAATAAAAAAGATAATTGTTTGATTATAAGTGTATTAGATTTTATTTAAAAATTGTGACCGAATAGAAAATTTTGGGTTTATTCATTTCGAATTCATTTCCAATAACTGAAAATATTCTTTAAATTACTGACTTCTCTAATATTTTTAATAGCGACTGCGGAATGCAAAAATTTTTATTCTAAAATATTAAAAGTTTTCCATTTCAGATTCCAGTATTGTTTATTATTTATTTTTCAAGCCATTTAGAATTTAAAAAAAAAACATTTTTGTGAAATAGTAAAGCAAATATTAAAAACAGACGTATTTTTATCTCTATCTTTAAATAAATATGAATGAAAAGAATTTAATTTTATCGCTACATTTATACAAAAAAAATTAATGTACGAGGTATTCATTTTTTTCTCATTTATTAATGCATTTCCATTTTAATAAAAAATAATTATTCGATTAAAAGTGTATTGTATTTTATTTTAAAATGGGGACCGGATAGAAAATTTGGGTTTGTTCATATCGAATTCATTTTCAACAACAGAAAATATTCCCTGAATTACTGATATGTCCAATATTTTTGATAGATATAACAAAATGAAAGATTTTTATTCCAAAATATTAAATTTTTTCTATTTAATTACTGGATTAATTACCTATTACAAATGTATGTTAATAGAGATGTGTACTTAGTAAGAATAAATCTTTAAAAAGTCAATATGTCTTTCAAAATTCCAATTCAACGGAATTCTTGATTTTATTTTTAAGAAATTTTATTATCGTTATGAAATGTATGGTAAATATTTTCTGTGGTATTATATTATTTCATTGTTATTCAGAATTATAATGAAAATAAAGAAATTCAACCTTCTTGTTCGAAGCATTGCAACTTGATAAGAATTTTAGCTTGATTTAGCTACTGGGCTCCCATCTGATTTGATTGCAATAGTTGATGCATTCAGTGAGTAACAATTATTACATCAGAATATTTGAAGAAAAAAAAATCATCCATAAACTTTGCTATGTTAATAAAAAGCAACCACAGAAATATTACTTTCAAGAGTCAATATCCAGAACAGATACGATTGATTAGTACAAAATTGATTGACTTTTAGACAATATTTAAACTGATATGCTTGATTATTGCGGCATGGTTTATAACTGCATGAATTTGGTACATAATAAACAGTCAATCACATGACGGATTTAGTGCAAATTTAATACATATCTAATCCTTAAATGATATCTTATAGTTATCTTGCTTTTGAAGGATTTAAGGAAGGATATTAACTTATGCTAAGAAAGCCGGATAGACAGACATTGGATAGATTTCATTCAAAATTTTACAGATGTCTATAAATTTAGATTAAATTTCATAAACGAAATTCCATCCATCAAGCTCAAAGTGTATTTACAGTGTCGTAGGTAGATAGACACGTTTTCGGATTTATATTTATCTGATTTAGAGAGATCTGAAATATGAATTACCAGAATCGCGATTTCTTAATTTTTGATGTTTATAATATAGGGTGGTTATAATTAAAGTTCCACTTTGAAATGATCATAAAAGAGAAACTGCTGGACCAAATTTTTCCAAACTTGGTCATAATTTAAAAGAGGTCATGGGAATTTTTTTTTTTTATTTTCTTTTTTCTGTAGAAAAGAAAGTTCCAAATCTGACCACCAGGTTTGGAATGGCGCTGTATGCAATATTGTTAAACAAAATAGGACATGAAGATATCGGTTTGAAATGAGTTCAGTCATTTCTCAAACGTGTTTGCAAAGCATGTTCAACGTGTGTTGTCTCAAAAAACACTGTTTATGGTGATATTCTAAGCAATTTGACGGAACTATGTGGTACACTGACATGTGTGTAACATTCCTCCTGATATGCTAAGAGCTGTTGTTGAGAATGCAGTAATACGATTTAACTTGATTTCAGGAAATGGTGGATGCAACATTGAACATGCTTTATAACACTTCTCAGAAACGTTAAACACATTTTACACCGATGTCTTCATGTCCCATTTGCTTAACAATATTGCATACACACCATTTCATACCTGGTGGTGAGTTTTTGAACTTTTTATGGCAGAAAAGAAATTCCCATGACCTCCTTTGAGCTATTATCAAGTTCGATACCATTTGATCCAATAGTTTTCTTTTTATGACCATTTCAAAGTGGAAATTTAATTTTTAACACCCTGTACTTTCAATAAAAAATGAGAAAATAAAAATGGAAGTAAAAACATTCCTCCATTTTAGAAATAATTGCCATATTTTTTATTCCTATTTTAATGTATCGCAATTATACTGGTATTGACAGCATTACTGTTATTGCATTCTAAAGATCACTTCAAGATATTGCTAAGGAATATGCAAAATACGCCCTTATGGCATTTTTCATTCTTGTTTCGTTTGTACGAAATAAACTATTTTTCATCATTTGCTGAGCCAATCTTTCTCTGACGTATAAAGAAAAATTCCGTTAAGTTAAATCACAGAAAATTCGTTCTTAAGAATAGAAATTGCCAGAGGAATAAGAAAAGAATGATTTTTTTTATTCCTTTCAACAATACCGCTTTGTTCTTTTGAGTTCTTAAGTTTCTGAACACAAAAGTGCTTCAAAATAACCTGAAGTTATATTCGGATTTCTCGTTAATAACACAGAAATCAGCTCAGACATTCATTAACTAATACCTCAAAGCTTCCGTAAAAAAAAAAACACTGCCAAAACTTCAAAAGAAAAAAAAATTGTAAATGAAATAAATGTGTGAAACTTTACAAATTTTAATAACACTCACTAATTAGTTCTTCATGGAACGAACACCTCGTACGATTATGATTACGATGAAAATTTCGTCGCGTTAGTTTCTGGGTAATTTTTTTTAATCGCTTGCAGCGAAATCCGAGAAATACCTTAAAAAAGGACCCAGGAACCAATTAAATATTTACGAAACTAAAGAAAAAGTGTGAAAGAGAAGTTCAAATAAATTTCGATTTCAATTTGGTGATGATTTAAAATAGCTAAAGTAAAGTCTTATAATTAATTTCTTTCTGATGTTATGCAGTTACGAATTTTGCAGTATTAAACACTTAAAGGCCCTAGTGTTTGCTGTTTCGGTGTTTCTTTAAGACTTTTTATTTAATATCTTTTGTGAAAGTAAGCATGTTTTACACTGTAATTAAAAGATATATTCTTACAAAGATTTTTTTGGATTCGGAGGTATTTAATTTGAAAGTTATTGCTCATTAAAATCTTATATTTATTTCTTACGCTTTGAGATTTGATAAAGTGTATGTTTTTTTAAATTTCTTTTAAATTTTTATTTCCTTTATTAATTTTTCTGGCTGAAATACATTTGTTTTATTAAAGCTGTCGAATATGCTCAAAAAAGATTATGCGATATATTTTAACGCCACTAATTGCTTTATTTTTTGCAAGCACATTAACATATAAACTACCATAGTTTTTCATTTAATAAAAAGGAATTAAAATTGAAACAAAATTCTTTTATTCTTTAAAATAAATAATCCTTCAATGCCTTGGCACAATAGTCGAATAGCATTTGACTTTATTGCATGCACATTGTTATAAATATGTAATAATGTTGCTTCTCTGCTAAGAAAAAAGATAGGTTTACAGATACTTTAATGGAAACAAGATCAATAGTCCCGACCTTGTAGACAATTTGGCAACTTTGGTGACAAAAAGGAAGATCCTAAAAATTCAAGAATTGCGGCGATATCTCTATTAAGAGGTGAATATAAATAGATTCTTCTAGAAAATTCCATGCCTTGTCGTAAAAACTAAATGAACGAAAGTGGGAGTTAAACTGAAGGAGTCAAGTAAATTCTGGAATATTTGTTAACCGCTGATTGAAATCTGTTGTTATTATTTTTATGTTGTGCCAATTGTTATTATTTTTTGTTGTTATTATTTTTATGTTAATCAAGATTTACTGCTCAAATATGCGTGCTTTAACTCTGTAAATGTTTTAATTATTGTCGTTTGGGTTGGGTTTTGCGTTTTCCAGTGTGTTAAATATTGATATCCGCTATCACGCTTTTTGGACGTATCGCATGGTACATCCATCCGACGGATTTCAATAAAAATATTATTATTATACTTTAATAAAACTCTCAATTTTGCCGCTTTCAGCACTATAAAGATAATTATTAATTAATGTCTTTGATTTCTTAAATATAAGTTTTATTTAAAAAGAATAACGAATCACCTGTTAGAATGCGAAAATATACGTTTAAAATTTCAGTCTTAATATAGAAGAAAATAACTAGTAAAGCATTTAAGAAACAGTTAAGTAGGCAATTTTTATCGAAGAATTAAAAATAAAAAGAATATTTCAATAAAAATATAAATATATATATTTTTAGCCGAAAATGGCTAATAGAAAAATAAAAGCACAATTACATTCAATTTCAATTTGTAAATTTTCTTCATTTCGCCAAAACAGGACAAGAAAGTATGTGAAATTTCACATCTAAAATAACAGCAAGGCGATATTTTAGCTTACCCATGAATAATTTATCTAGATCGGTCTTTTAAACTGTAACTTTATTTATATTTCTGTGAAAAAAATTTCTGATACATTAATTTTTTTTTCTATTCTACCCTTTTAAAATCTTCAAAGACATATTAAAGAAAATAACCAAGTTATGAAAGCTTTAAAAAAATAAACGAATAATTTCAGAACACGACAATTTTTCTGAGGTTTTTCTTAAGCATGCCTCGAAAACGACACTTTTATCCGCAAGCTTGGCATTTCTTTTTTTTTTTTTTTTTCTTTTTCCTTTTTAAAAATCTAGTTATTTTTTAAAATTTTTGTAACATTAAACGGTTTGTGATTTTCCTTAAAAGCTAAAAAAAACATTCTACATGATGGATGGTTTTTATGAACAATTTTATTC
>JAPMOR010024478.1:0-36337 GCA_026543865.1 Argiope aurantia | reverse complement strand
ATTGTAAATTTTACCAAAATAGTACAAATTTTGTTTTTAAAAAAATCTAGCATATTGGAAGAAACAGGACTTGGTCAACGTACATTTGAAAATGTTGCTGCTAGTTTTCATCACTGTTTTAACAAGCAGGATCATTTTCGTGTTGGTTCAGCCTTAGTAAGTTCTTTTTGTATGTAACATGTTAAATAAATAGGATTTTAAATGTTATTAGTCATGTATAAGAATATTCTTGTTTGTATGATAAAAGTTATGCCTGTTTAGATGAGCTGGTATACCATTAAAAATATTGCAACTATGATTGTCACAGATAAACTAACAAAAGTTTTAATAGAAATCTCATGCATATTAACATATTATTAAAGAATTTTTTTAAAAAAAATATTAATTTTAATATATTTTAAATATAAATGCATATTAACATTAAAAGTTTTTTTTCCTTTGCAGTGGGAGGTTCTCTATCCATAATGTTCACAAACATTCATATGAAAACTAATAATTAAAATCAGTTTGAAACAAATAGTGATCCATTAACAGAATAAAATATTAGAAATAATCTGCTGTCGAAATGAGAATATTAAAAATCAGCAGACCTCAGCTTAACCTTTAATACAATGCAGCTTTTAAAAAAATATGAAGTTTGTAATCCCATAATTAATTTTAGGTCTGTTGGCTTTGTCTCATTCTCCATTGTGCAGTTCTGTCTCTTGTGAACCTTTGTTTCCTTGCAGTGGGATTTTCTCCCAACATAATGTTAATCAATACTAAAATTAAAATTGGTTTGAAATAAATAGTGATCTACTGACTGAAAAAGATCTAGATTACAATAAATTATGATCTAGATTTAGAATATAATTTTGTGAAACTGGAATATAATAAATGGCGACATGGAAATGCAATCTACTAATGTTCTTACCAGTTGGAAATTTTCCCATTTATCTTTTACCAAGCTCTTTGCTATGCTTAAAAGAAATGTTTTATTTTATTTTTTCTGAATGATGTTGTTTTCAATTTCTAATATGCATGTTTATAAACATTACTGGCTGGTCTTTTTACAAATAAAATGCAAGCTTTTATAATAAAAATTACAGACTTCATGCTACAATCTAGCATTAAAAAATTGTTAATAAAATATGAAATTTATAGTATTATAACTGATTATTATTCATGCATAGTTTTATTCTAGCACATAAAAAATTAAAGAAAAATACCTGACTTAATAACTGGACACTAAAACAATATTAGATTTCAATAGATAATATTTATTTGAAATTTTTGACATATCGTTATTTCAAAACCTATTGACCTTTTACTGGATTTTTGTTAGATTAAATGTATTCTCAGATGATTATTATTTTGTTTAATTTGCTTTCTTTTTTCCAGATTATTTTGATATATATGAATTTAATAGATATCAAACCGAAATTCAAAGAAGAATTTATTAAATTAAATTGAAATGTCACTTTCAGATGTTTCTGGACAACCCTATTGAAATAATAAATAACCAAACCTGAAATAAAAAATTTGCAATTCCTTAGAGAGGAAAAAGGGAAATGATCCAGAGTCTATCAAATATGCATTTCAAACTTAAGCAAGGATGCATTGAATAAATAAATAAATATTTGCTTGAATTTGTTTTTTATTATTATTGTAACAATACTTTATACCAAGCATAAAAGTTGATGTAAGAAGAATCCTAAAGCAACATTAAACCAGGATGTTTTCATAGTAGTTTATTTTATGTTTTAAATATATTGTATCCTAAAATAGCTGCATATAGTTTAGTGCATTTTGGTGACATATATATGTAAAGAAATTTTTCATAATTAGTCGCTGTACCTGTAACTCTACCTGTATCTATTTGAAAGATATATATATAGGAAAAAGCAAAATGTATGCAATTTTACATTATGCAATTTTTGAATTCTTTCTTATATTTAACCACTTAAGATGATTTAAAATTCTCATCCCTAATTTAAATAGTATCATTGTACTCAAAATTTAAAAAAAATGATTAAAATTAGAGAAATAGCCATGCAGAAGTAAAAGTTATGTCTCTTAAAATTTATTACAGAAGTAAAATTATGTAAAAAGCTAATTTTTTAAAAAAATTTAAGATGATGTAAAAATAAATTTTCTGCAGTGATTGTGTTCCAAAGTTATAACAAAAACATGGGAGAATAAAATCATTTTGCCTCCATTTCACCATGTTTAGGAAAACTTAGATTAATAGATCAATTAATCCTTCTAAGTACTAAAGAACATGTATGTCATTCTCAGCGGGTTGAGATTGTATAAGATTCAAACAAAAATACATTTAATTTTATATACGGATTAGAAAAATTAATTACCCATGTAATTAATTAAGAATTTGGAAAAATGTTAATTATCCATTCATAATTTCTTATTATTGGGTAATTAATATTTTTCATTTATGATTTGCATTTCCTTTATATAGTAGTAATTAATTATGTAAATAATATGACTAAGTACCCAATTATTTTTATCTGGTCTGATAAGTTAGCTTTTAAAGTGAATAAAGAATATTTTTTTTGTATTTAATCAAATTTCTTAAATTTCAAAAAATATTTTCAAATAATTCAAGAATATATATAAAGATACATGAATTATTGAAATGAATATGGAAACCAGAAAAGCATGCGTTGTTTAGAACATTGTAAAACACTTATGCAATAAAGAATTTCAACTATATGTATAGTATGAAATGAAAAATATTGGACTGCTGTGTGGAATTAATTGTAGAATATTGTATTATTAATTAAAATAGAGTTAATATTTTGATAAATTATTTTCCTCTAATATTTCTTTTATCATTTAGATAGTTCTTTTGCAACAAGAAGATCTTCTGTCAAGTAGAGAACAGCGTCTTATGTCAGTGTACCTTTTGTATGAAATGTATAGAACTGAGCCAATACAAGCTAATCCTTTTGCATCAGTATTTGTACATTTGTTGGTAAGAATCTGATATTTGATCTTTATGTTAATAAGTAAATTTTGGTTTCATCTGTTTCATAGTTTGTTTAAATGGGTAAAAGCATGAATATTGACATCCTCCTACAAAGCCATTTTTTTTAACTTTAACAACCCCCCCAAAAAATGATTGATAAAACCTAAGAGGCCAAAAAATATTGAAATGTTACATTAAAAGAATATTTAAACCAAAAATATATAGAACGTATTATTGAATTTTTTCTTTTGTACTAGATACATCAAAATATGTAGATATGTTGCTGAATTTACGTTATTTTGTTTAGTAGAAGAATGGCATTGGGTGTATCTTGCATAGCTGGAATTAAAGCACTAATCCGCCCTAAATCATACTCTCTACTAAAGACACTCTTTAAATATTTATCTAGCTATATTCATCCCTCTCCTTTCTATTACCTGTTAAATAAATAAAATTGTTTAAAAGTATTATTTATTTTAATAAAGTAAGGATGTATGATTATCATTAAAAGAGAAACATTCACTGGTTAATTATGATTCTTACTTTAGTTATGAAGAATTTATGTTAACTGAAAAAACTGAGTAGGGTAGTAGATATTGCTTCAGTGGTTTTTTTAGAGATAACTATTTGGATTGATTTTTTATTGTATTATATACTTCATTTTGAAAATATATTATTTTTCCTCATGAGCCCAATAAACAGCAGCAGCTGTTGCAAAATATCATTTTTCCTGTTTGTGCATCAATTGCCAAACATATGCAAATATACCTTCCATTTTATTGATGGTAAAAAAAAAAAAAAAAAAAAAAAAAAAAAAAAACTGTACAGTTTGCTACTTATGGTTTTTAAGAATTTAGAATGTATTATATCTGTTATTGGTTGAATCATTTGAAAAGTAGCAGAACATTTTTTGAATTACTTTCTTTAAGATTTTTTGGCAAATTTTCTTTTAATATTTTATTGTAAAAATTATTTTAATGCGTATTTGAATCTTTCTTGATGTTTTTTGATTACATACTATTGAAAAATTAAGTTATATTTCTTGAAAATAATTTTAATTCCATGTTTTACCTGATAATTAAATTCTTTTTCATCTATAGTACAAAAAATGAATTTAGGAGTAAATATTTCATGCAAAGAAAATTCTTAATATTTAATTACTATATTTAAAAAAATCAATAATGATTTTGAAAAATGCAAACAAATATGCATATATTTCCTCAAAGACTGTATTTAAAAAAATTCTGAACCTAAAATTTGTTAATTTAACTTATGAAATCTACTTCTTTCTCATTTTTGTTAGACTTTGGGAGTCTGGCTGATTTAATTCCATGTTGTTTGCTTTTTATTCTTTTTTTTTTATGTTGCAAAATGTGCAACATCTTGAAATGTTTTTTGAGTACATTCAGCCTTGATCCCTTTAAATGCTTTTACTCATCTCAAATCAGAGCATCAAGTGGGAAAAGGCTCTAAAGAGATTCTTTCAATAATTAATTTTCATTAACAGGATAATACTTTGCATTTTTGCAAGAACAAATTTTGGAGAAGCTCTCTCAAATGAATGTCCATGTTTTATAGAGCAGAAAGTAGTCCTATAACATCCTCATTCACTTGACTGTTTTATATTTCTTTTGAAATCTTACCCTATATTTGTTAATTTAAAATCTATTAAGTTAAACTTCATTCAGAGCACTGAATATTTAAAAAAAAAAAAAAAGAGGTTTTAACCTTATTATGCAAGTAGCTTTGCTTGCATGATAATTTATTTGAATTTGCTGCCTGTTGTGTTTGGTTTTCTTCATCAGAGATGATTAATTATAAACATATGTGCTGATAAATGCTTTTGCTTGTCTTTTTTTTAAAAAAAAAAAGATTTTTCTGATACAAAGCGGATGGCCAATTTTATTCTAAAGCTTTGAAAGAAAACATCATCAATAAAAATGACATTATAAAGATTATCTCATTTGAATTTGTAACGAAAATCTTGTCACATTTGAATGCTTGACATGTATTTTTTCAAAGCATTTGTGGAAAATCAGATAAATAACCAATTTTACGCCCCCAATATGAGAAGTAATAAAAGACTATAAAAGCTGCAAAAGGGTGTCAAGTAATGTTTAATCCTTTTGAAATGCTATGGAGTGTATGTCATCCCATCCCCTTGTGAAAGTAACAATGGTGAAGAAAATTCTTTTTATGTGAAATATTTTACTGCTAAGTGTTATAAACCCTGCAATGTATTCCTTTAAAATAATAAAAATTAATACTAAGTCCTCAAAAGGTTAATAGAAAAGTATTAAATATTTTGTACTTATTAGTTTTATTATTTTGTAATAATTATTAGTTATACAAGTTATTTATTTTTAATATAAAATTTTTGATATAACATGCTTTTGAATATATCAGTTGCAATATTTGTATATGATTTAATGATTTATGGCTATATAATCAACTTTAAAAACGTAATAAAATAAAAATGAGCCATGGAGAATTAAATTCATAGAACTAGATTCATGGAGATAGAAAGAGAAGACGAAAAAGGAAACTTCAAGAATTCTTACTATAATTGTGTGAAAAGATTTTTTTTAGAAGTTCAGAATAAATGTATATTTTAAAAAGTTATTATAATCTGAAGTTTCCCAATATATTAAAGCATGTCACTTGATTTCATTTTAGCATCCACCTGATGAAATGAAGAGTGAAAATGGAGAATTTGTGAAACGACCATGGGCCTTACCACGCCTTTCAAATTCAGAAAAGCATTTTCTATCTCAATTAATATCCATGCCTACTAAAGATGTATGTATTAATTAAAAATTTATATCATTATCCTATTGAAAATGCATTATGTACAGTATTGGAAATACATTATACTTATAAAGTTACTGTCATTTATTTTCAATAGAAATAAATATTTCTATCATGTATAGTATACTAATTTTTTATTTTCTTTATCTATAGCTCTTCAAGAAAACTCCTAACCAAATTATTCAGATGGATGTATCAAACCTACAGGTAGTTTTATCTTTTAATATTTTTATAGAGAATTTTAAAATAAATATGAACTATAACTCTTTTTTCGTCTTTCTTTTTTATGTTCTACATAGAATTTTTTAGTTCCTTGTACAAAAAAAAAAAAAAAAAAAAAATATTATTTATTATATTAACAATAAAATAAAAAAATATGACTTATGATTATGTTTGTGATTTTTATACTGATAATTTGCATAGTTTATAATTTTTAATTCCTGAGAAAATAATTATCCGTTAAAAAATTTTTTTGTATCCAATTTGAAAATTGGACTCATTTTAATTTATTGTGTTTATTAACATATTTTTTATACTTATTATTTGACTAATTTGATATAGATAAGTTATTTTCATTTATAAATTCTTCCTTTAAAATACATAATGCAGATATATTTAATTTCTCCTGATTGTTAAATATGTTTTTAATGTAATTTGAAAGACTTTTTTTATTTTCAGCTTTTTATATCGCTTAATATGAGATAGAACTTTCATTTTTCATTCGTTCTTCAAGAACTGTTATATATAGGATGGCTTTGTCTAATATTTTATGCAAATTTTTCAATTTAATGATTCTTTATCCAATTTTCTCAAATAAAAATTCTTTTGTTTCCACAGAATCAGGAACTGTGTTTTAATACTGTAAAATTTCCCTTGAAATAGTTTAATTTGTAAAGAAATTTTTTAAAATGAAATATTATGAAATGTAACTAATTGTCACATGCTAAGAATTATGTATAATTTCCTTTTATGCACTATCACTTATTTTTGTTTTTGTGTGTCATAGATTTTCATTCTTGTTTTGCCATCTTACAGATGTTGTACATGCATATACAAAGAATTTACTTCATACATTTAATTAAATTTTGCTAGTCTCAATAATTCTACAAAAACTCTTCACATATCTACTTTTTATCGGTTTCGAAATCTTAAAGTTTTTACTTGAGTTCCGATACAGTATTTCATACCAAAATTTGAAGAATATGATGTGAATGTATTATCTCTTTATTGTTTTGTTTGCATATTATATTTTTTGATTCAACTTGTAATAATTTACAATTTATGATTAAAAGAAATATTTCTCCTAAGAGAAAGTTATAGATGCGTTCTATCTCATATTTTACTTTTCCTCAGATATGATATTCTTTCACTGTCTTACAGATACTATTGCTTTATCAAAACTTATTTTTTAGTAATATTTTTATATTATATAAAATATCTGTATTTATTTCAAATAAGAATTATACAATGTATTAAAAAGGGCAAGCTAAAAAAACCGAAAGAAATTCAAAACAAAAGAATATTATAGCTCAAAAATCATTAATTCTAAAATTATATTTTTAAAATTATACACAGTATAATTTGTTCTGTTTTGTGAAAATAATTTTTATTTTAATTTAAAATAAAAATTACTTTAAGGATATGAAATACAATAATAAAAATATATATTTTATAATTTGAAAATAGTGAATTTTAATTAATATAAAAGTAATATTTTAGCAGTTTTATTTCTTGTGATTAACATTATTCCCAAATGTGTCTACCATATTTTTGTAACTGGAACTACAGATGTAATAATATTTTTTATCTGAATATTTTGATAATACAATTTTTTGTAGATTGTATTGCTGAATTAAAAGAGCTACTTTTTGTGATTATATATTTTTTTTTATAGTCTTTTGATGTTAGTGGTCTACAAGTTGCTTTGGCTGAACGTCATTCAGAAATGTCCCAAACAAGTAAAAGTGGTATTCCAGTCGTGTTGCCATTTCCTCAGAAAAGATCAATGTAAGACTTTTTTCTCCCTCTTTATAATATTCAATGTATATATTTTAATTATTACTCAAAAGCTAATAAAGTAACTGTTGAGATCAATATACATTTCCAGTTGGAAAAATGTATATTAAATGGTATATACTTTTATATTAAGTATGTGATTACCTCTGCAGCTTTTGTTTTAATATCTGAACTTTTAAAGAAACACGTTTTGTTAATTTTAAATAGGAGATAAAATTATGTACTTACTTTTGTTTATATTTTACATAGGCTATTTTGAAAGCAAAAACATATTAAAGTTGAAGAAAACATTATCAATATGGGTTTCAGTTACTGAAGCACATTCCCTATCCTTTTCAATTTATGTTCATAATAATGTATGTCCTTATGATCTTTTATTTTTGTGATGTTTTACTTTTTATTATTATTTATTTATTTATTTTGTGATGACCAAATTTTTTTATATAGATGGAGAAGGTGTTAAATGTAAATATTATACATTAATAATAGATTGCATATTTTTTCTTGAGCTAAGTAACAAGTCAGATATGTGTAATAGTTTCCCAATTACCAAAAAGTTGATTCTATCTCTCGCCCCTCAAATATTATTACTTCTAACAGCTGAATATATTTTTTATCCATCTTTAGTATAAGTTAATTGTGCATTTGTTTTTTGAAGTTGGATGTTTATATTTTTTAGGGAAATAATTGATTCCAATACTTTAAAAAGTACAAGGGAAGCTCTGCTGTGTGGGTCTGATTCAGCCGTGCAATCTTGTTTCAAGCCAGAATGCATCAGACTTGCTCCACCTCTTCATGCTTTTGATGATGAGGTAATTAGTCAATTCTCTACCAATCATTAAACATGTTTTATCTAGAAAGTTTTTTTCTCCCTTTCGTTCAAGGAAAACATCAGAATCTAGTAACCTTACAGATCACTTACAAAGATTTGAGTGATATTCATAATTAATTATCTTTGATCACCAACTGGCTTCGTAGAAATATTAGTTGTTTTTAACTTCAATGCAAACCTCTTTTGCATAAATTAATGTTCATAATTATCTTCACTCAGTATTTTTAAGCTGCAAATTGTAGTAGCTATTTAAAGTCATGCTATTCTTACAGAAATACAATTATTGATTATTATGTCAATGTATATTCTTAACGAACATCATAGTACCATTTGAAATGTAAATGCCTGGGTAATCATATCCCGATTGAGATTTCATTTCCTAATTTCTCATTCAAGTATTGAGATAAGCAGAATCTTTCTTCCTTAACCCTTTAAAGCGCCATTTTTTTCTAGTCATATTATGTTAAAATATTTTTAGGCTTGAAATTAGAACAAGAAAAGGGATTCATTTAGCTTATTAGATAAATTTAATTTGATTAATTAATAATTAAATGATAAACCAAGACACATCATTTTGTGCAAGATAAAGAATTGAAGCATGTTTCTGTCTTTCTAAAAAAAATTTGTCAGAACTTATACCAACCTACATAATTTCATACAAAGATTGATAAATTTGGTGGGAAGCATACTTCCCATGGCCTTAGAAAGGGTTAACTCTCAACAATGAGAGAAAATCAAGTGGTTAAATATTTGATGAAATGGTGAAATCTGTTGTTGAAAAATAAGGAATATAAATTTTGTTATTTATTTATGTATAGATATTAATTGCCAAATTTCAGGAAAAATTTGCTGTACTATTAAACTGATATCTTTTAAATTTTATTATTATGCAAAAATTAATTTGGGGCAATAATATTTTGAGAGTTATCATTGAAAACACTTTAAAATTTTACTTGATTTTTAATTAATTGAAATTTAAAAATCGCTAAAATATATAGTCCTGCTCTTCAAAGTATACTTAGGTCAATTTAATGAATCTAGATAAAACATTTGTTCTGTAAATTGCCAGCTCAGACAAACAAGCACATTCTCTTTCATTAGTAGTAGAGATAATTTTCAAGGAAGTGGAATACTGTGAAATTCATAGAAGCTCCATTTCTGAGTAAAATTAATATATTATAAATCATATTTTGTAATGTTTATGATATATGCCATATTCTTATACATGAAATTACATTCATATTAAGCAATCTAGAATTTGGGGTTAATGTCTAATATACCAAAAAGTGGCTTGGCATTTTTATTTTTGACTGATTGCAACACTCTTAAGGAGGAATCTTGAAGTTAGTGGTTTTGAAATAAAAGCTATGGTATATAACAGGCGGAAAAAAGTTTAAAGTATCATTGACATAGCATAAAATGACTCTGTGAATGCACCAATATCTTGACCGTAAATTGAATACTATGATATCCAAATGCCACCTTTATTATGTCAGAAATTATTGAAGTATGATAATTTAAAAATGATGTTTTATTATGAAACTATGATCATCATTATAACATAAAACTTATACAAAGATAACTCATTATAAAGTAAATTTTTTTTCTTGTCCATATTTTGTTTGCTTTTTGTTGCAATTATTAATTCATATTTCCTGGTATAGAACTTCGTACTGTTTTCATTTGTATGCAACCGCTTTCACTTTTCTGGAGGTTTACTTATTTTTAAATGCTAGCTTATTTTAATATTACATTGATACTAATTGAATATCAAAGAATTTACTATTGACTTTGACATTCTTTCTCATGTGCTAAAAGAAAGAATTATAATTGCTTAAAAATTTGAACTTAAGATTTTGATTAATCTCAATCCCTGAGTCAAAGAAAAAAAAAAGAAAATGTAATTTTGTGTGGCAGTTTGTTTAATACATTGGCAGTGGAAGCACAACAAAAACAGATGGATTTAAATATCTGTTATCAAACTAAAATTGTAAATTGTTATCAATTTTTAGATTAAATCTGTGTAAGTGAAATTTGTCTATCTCTCTGTATGCACATGTATCTGATAACTCAGAGATGCTGAAATGAAACCTAACAGAAATTCACTTCAAAATATCAGTGGGTTGACATCTGCCCAATGGCGTATGATGGTTGATTAATTATATACCAAAAAAGGAGGCATGTGACACATAAAAGTACATTTAATAACCACGAGCACAAATGCAATACAACATTGCAAGATCACATAAGCAGGAAATGAATAGAAGTGACATAGAAAAAAAAACAGTCAGCAATTACGTCATTTACTACTGCTCTTCTGATTGGAGGAGAAAGAAAGATGTATTTAGCAAGCCTTTTGCAACATCCTCCCTCCTTTTTGAGAAGCTGAATAGCTGCTCAAAAACTAAGTTTAAGAGCACTAAAATTAAGTCTCTTTATTTCATGACCGAATCTTGACACTTGAGGCAAGTTCACATCGTTGACAAAAGTCCCCCCAAGATGAGTCAGCAGATTGACCTAGCTGTTTTTGAAAATCACTACCACTCATCTCAAGAGGGAATATTCATTATATGGGACGAACTAATGTAGAATGTTGTCCTCTCATTTCCATCTTTTCCAGGTATCAACTCTATGGCAATTGAAGGTGCTTTTTTGCATCATCACCAATTAATACAATATCTCCTATATATATGTTAGAAGATTGTGTATGTTGTCTATGGTGCTGAACCAACTGGTCAAGATATTCTTTTCTTAAGCGCTCTCTCAGCACTTGGATCAATTTTGCTCTAAATCTCAATCTTTTACAAAGATGATTACCAATACATCTGTCTGTTGTTTCAGATGTTGAGTGTAATTCTCTTCAAATAAAACTCATTTCTTTTCGTTGAACACCATTTTATTTTCGGACACCTTTTTTGTGCCTCTTCAAGTAGACTGTTACAGATTAGGACACTACTCACAATTGGATGCCACATCTAGATCTCAGAATCGTTCTTACACACACTACGTTCAGATACAAAAAAGAATTAACAAAAAACTTTGTACTCGACAGATACGCCATCTATTGGCGTGAAGCTGTAACATTCTCCCCACCTTGAAACCCCAGGGTTTCAAGAGATTACAATGCTCAATAACATACACAATATTACAACTTTTACACTAATCTAGTAAAGAACACACAAGAAACATAATAATAAATATTCTAAGAAATAACAAATCAAAACTTACAAATTACAAAATTAAATATTACAAACTAATTATGTTCCATAGGCAATACACAAATTTTAGAAATGGCTCTTTTACAAGTACTAGACTGCGTTTTAATCTTAACAACACGAATTTTCTTATCATCACCATAATAAATTTTAAACTATCCTACCCATAGCCCATTTATAACAAGGCAAATTGTCTTTGATTAATAACACTAAATCTCCTAATTTTACATTATTTTTGTCAAACATCCATTTAGATCTCTGTTGTAATTGACTTAAATAATTACGATGCCAAAATTTCCACATATATTGTACAAGTCTAGTTACCTTTTGCCATCTCTTGAGATGACTTTCTTTTAAATTTGTCAAATCAGGCTCATTTAAAGAGGTTAAAGACCTATTTACTAAGAAATGCGCAGGAGTAAGAACCTCAAAATGGTCCTCGTTAGCTGACAAGGGACAAAGTGGTCGAGAATTCAAAATTCTCTCAATTTGCACAATTATCGTTAAGAACTCTTCATAAGTTAAGTTTATTCCCTTAACAACTCTTTTTAGATGGTATTTAAATGACTTTATAGCTGCCTCCCAAAGTGTGGGGATCTTGGTGGAATAAATTTCCACTCAATGCCTTCTGCAGCTAAATAGCCTGCCAGCTTTTCATCTGGTTGTCTAAACATTTCATAAAGTTTTTTAATTTCTCTATTAGCTCCTACAAATTTCTTAGCATTATTTGAAAACAATTTCGCACATTTACCTCTTCGAGCCATGAATCGTTTTAAAGTCGCTATAAAGGAATCAGAAGTCAAATCTGAAACAATTTCTATATGAACAGCTTTAAAACAAAAATACAAATATAAATTTTCTGTAAAGTACCTTTACGGTGAGCCTTATTCCTAATATAAAACGGCCCACAGAAATCGACACCAGCACAATTAAAGGCAAAATCTGGAGACACTCTTTCCTTGGGCAAATTGCCCATGATTTGAGTAGGTGCAATTGGATGAGCTTTGAAACAAATGATACATTGATGAACGATTTTTCTGCAGCTATTACGTCCATTTTGAGGCCAAAATTTTTCTCTAACAAGATAGAGCAAAGAAGAAGTACCAACATGTAAATATTTATTATGAAAATGTTCTATTATAATTAGAGTTAATCTATGGCCTTTTGGCAAAATTATCTGATGCTTTTTATTAAAGCTAAAATTATTATTACCCAACCGTCCTCCTACTCTTAACAATCCTTTAGAATCCAAGAAAAGATTCAACGTTTTTAATTTACTACCAAGAGACACACAGTGGTGTTTTTGGAGTCTACTGACGTCTTTGGCAAACTCTTGTATTTGGACATTTTTAATTAAAAATGTCTCTGCATAGTTCAATTCCTCAGCATTCAGTGGACCTATTGTCTTCACTGCTCCTTTTAGGTTCTTGACAAACCTGAAAACATAACTTAAAACACGAACAATTTTACTATAATTATTACTTATATCTAATAGACACTCTAAAAAACTAGGATTATTACAAATGGAAAGATTAATCATAGGATCATTATTCAGTTCAGAGTTCTTTGCAGTTCCTTTCACCTCAAGAAGATATTCACTATCTGAGATACCAGGATCGTCATTGAAGTTTGGCCAGTTACCAGATGAAAGAAAAGACGGCCCACTCCACCAAATGGCCAACTGTTGGATCTTTGAAGGAAAAACTCCTCGTGATATCAAGTCCGCAGGATTCTCAGCAGTATTTACATAATGCCACTGGAAATCCTTAGTATACTCTTGAATCCTAGTGACTCGATTAGCAACAAAAGTTTTCAACGATGTAGGTGGAGTTTTGATCCAAGCAAGCACCACAGTGGAGTCCGAGTACAAATGTACTCCATGAATGTCTAATTGCAAGGATGACAGAATCTTAACGGTAAGCTTGGAAAGCAGATCCGCTGCACACAGCTCCAAACGTGGGATACTAATTTCTTTGATGGGAGCCACTCGAGATTTACTGCACAAGAGTGACACCTTTATCTCACCAGACCTTGACAAAGACCTGGTGTAGACGGCACAACCGTATGCATTTTTCGAAGCATCTCCGAAGCCTATCAGGTTTACTTTCAGAGCTTCAGAACATAACACATGACGATCTATGTTTAAATTTTTTAATTGACTCAGTTCAGAACTAAATTTTTCCCACTCTCTATTTAAGTGTAAGGGAACTTCATCGTCCCAATCAATTCTCAAAATCCACAGCTTCTGCAAGAACATCTTCGCTGTGATTATCAATGGTCTTAAGAGACCTAAAGGATCAAACAATCTGGATATGTCCGATAGCATTGTTCTTTTTGTTGCAGGTCTCACAATTTTTTGAACACTAAAACTAAATGTATCCTTTTCAGGATTGAATTGTAAACCTAAAGTTTTTAAAGTTGCCGAGTTAGGGTTATCGAAATTGTATTCTCGGTCCGACGTTGGAACTTTTTGTAACAAAACAGGATTATTTGAGCTCCACTTGTGAAGCTCCATACCAGCTGATTTTAACAAATGTATTAACTGGTCTTGTAGTTCAATGGCAGAAGATAAATCCTCGGTACCACTGAGTATATCGTCGACGTAAAAATCCTTGCCAGCAGCAGCGGCTAAAGGATAATTGTCCTGCTCATCACAACATATTTGTTTTAGTACTCTGGTCGCCAAGTAAGGAGCGCTTTTGGTTCCGTAGGTAACGGTGATCAACTTATATACACGTAAGTTCTCTTCCTCTAAATCCTTCCATAAAATACATTGTAAATCACACTGATCTGAATGTATCCAAATGTGACGATACATCTTTTTTATATCGGCGGTGAAAACTACAGAATGTTTTCGAAACCTCAACAAAATAGCGAACAAATCATCTTGGACAACAGATCCTGAATACAAATTATCATTAAGCGATTGTCCAGATGACGTTGCCTCTGATGCATTAAAAACAATTTTGTAGTACTACTTTCTGGCCTAAAAACGCCATGATTAGGCATAATGTACCTTGGAGTTTCGCAAGTTGCCTGCATATGCTCCAAATTCCCATACTCAGTTAAAAATTCGCTGTATAGTTGCTTATACTCTGGTTTGGAGGGGATACTATCTGTTATATGCGGTACTACCCATATGCCCCAAATTCCCATACTCAGTTAAAAATTCGCTGTATAGTTGCTTATACTCTGGTTTGGAGGGGATACTATCTGTTATATGCGGTACTACCCATAACTCAATTCCCTTTTCAAAGCTTCCGCTAACGTTCGAAATTTTCGTTTTTACGATCGAATTAATAACAGATGATGACTGATTTAGTCCAGAAACCACGATGTTTCGTCTTTCTTTTTTCAAATTCAGTTTATCGGCTAATCGTTTTGAAATGAAATGACTCATACTACCGATATCCAGTAACGCTCGTGCACTCATAAACATTTTTACATTATTCTGAATCATCACATTTGCAGTACTTAATAAAACCATTTTGTTTACATTTAAGTTGGTAGCAGTGAATGAATGCGTACTGTTCGCAAGTGACTCATTCGTCAATTGTGATGAATTATTACTAGGATTTTCAATTCGCGGAACAAATACACTTGACCTTGGATTTAATCCCGTGTTAGCATTCTGCGAACGAGTTTCAGTTTCGCTTTGAGTATTTCCCAAGTGCAAAAGAGTGTTATGTCGTTTTTTGCAAATGGAACAGTTGGATTTTGAATAGCAGTTAGCAATTTTATGGTGATTTAAACAATTAAAACACAATTGCTTATTTTTAACGACCTCAATTCTCTCATTAAAAAGCATATTTTTGAACACAGGGCGTACATTCAGGGAATGATTTTCATTCGATTTACAAATTACACATTTTCGGAATTTTAACTTCCGATACAAATGCTTTTTGTGGACTGTATTCTTTACGATATTTTTGAGTATGGTTTACAACTTGCGGCCGTGAAAACACATTACTATCGTTTTTGAATTTTGACGATACATAAATATTGCAATGTCTGGCCAAATCTGGTGGCACATACCAAGATACTCCTTGTTTCACGCCAATATGAATTTGTAGTCCACGATCTAATGAGTCAAATATTTTTCGGAAACAATGAGTTCACAAACTCCCTTAAAATCATTTACCTTTCTTAATTGACAATAAGAATCAAATGCTGCACTAAGTCGCGATGCAAACTGGATGTAGCTTTCGTTTGGACGTTTTTTCGCTTTACGGAAATTATTTAACACTTCTTCTGGGGTGGATTGAAATTCTTTTAACACTAATTCCTTTAATTTGTCTTACATACACAATTCATCCTCATTTAAATATATCATTAAATTGGTAACTTTTTCGCCTAAAATATTTAATAGGATCTCCGACTTGAATTGTTCTGGGACATTTTTGGTTTTGAAAGCTCTTTCGAGCGATTGGAAAAATAAATTATACGACACTGCTCGTGTAGGAACTGGCATAGTGAACATTTTGACACTTTTTATCAAACTTTCTAAACTAAAATTTGAATCGGAATCGCTATTTGTCACATTAACCTTTTGTGTTGCATCTTTTTGTAAATTCGCAAGCTCAAGTTGTTTTTCTAATTGCGCGAGTTTAAGTTTTTCCAATTCTAGTTTCTGTGCTTACTTTTTCTCGTAATCTTTTTTTTTTTTTTCAATTATTGACTCAACCACAGTTTTTACGAATTCATAATTATCTTTATAGATCTCGCTCTTTTCAATTAAATCTTGAATAGTAATTACCTTGGCACCCGTAGGAATATCAATTTTTAGTTCCTCGGCAACTTCAATTAATTCACTCTTTTTAAGTTTTGAAAGCATTTTGAAGAGAGAACTCTGAATATATGTAACTCATAAAAACGAAACTAATACACAAATTCAGAAAACAAAAGTGTACTCACAGTTACCCTGAAACCAAAACGGATACATTAGTCCAATCATCGGATATTTCAATCATACGAATTTACACTTTATATCCATTGAAGATCACTCTAAAAGATTCAGAAATCACTGAGAACAATATCAAGTAAACATACGCGGCAAAACAGAAACACTTGCCGACTTCTCAAAACTCTCGATGGTTCAATACTGCGTAGTCGACGGACCACTTATGTGATTCTCTTCCAATAATACTCATTTCTTTTTGGTAAACACCATTTTATTTTCGGACGCCTTTTTTTTTTGTGCCTCTTCAAGTAGACTGTTACAGATTAGGACACCACTCACAATTGGATGCCACGTCTAGATCTCAGAATCGTTCTTACACACACTACGTTCAGATACAAAAAAGAATTAACAAAAAACTTTGCACTCGACAGATACGCCATCTATCGGCGTGAAGCTGTAACATTAAGTTATCACATAAAAACATAGCTGCAATGATTGGTGGAAGATCCTGCAAATCCTCTGATTGATAAGTCAGTGGACAAGAATTAACTACTCTTTCGCATTAACATAAGATTTTTGCCAATTCTTCAAATGTGAGTAAAGCTTTACCAAGAGTTCTTCTCAGGAGCTCTTTTAAAGTTTAACAATTCTTTCCCAAAAGCCACCCCACCAAGCTGCAGTAGGGGGTATAAACCTCCAGGTTATATGTTGTATTTCAGCATATCGTGAAACTTTATTCCAATCGACAACAGCTAACTCGTCGTAAGCACCTCGGAAATTTGTCCTGTTATCGGAATATATTACTCGAGGTCTACCTCTTCTGGTTACAAAAAGTCGAAATGATAACAAAAATGAATCAGTAGAAAGAGAAGAAACTAGTTCAAAATGCACAGCTCGAAAAAGGACACATGTATAGATTACAATCCAAGATTTATCACCTTGCTTTAAGTATAGAGGCTAACAGTACCAGCTAAGTCCACACCAACCACTTCAAATACTGCTGCATCTTTAACACTCTCAGCAGGTAAGGAAGATGGTTCAGCAACAAATGATTTACTTTTAAATCGACGACACTTGACACAATTATTCCATACTTTTCGAACTGTTCGTCCATCTTCCACCTAATATCCAATATTTCTCTCTAATTAAGCTTAATTGAGTTCGAGCATAGTAATTTTCAATATGAAAATGTTTAATAAGCCATTTTGTGAAAATACAATGGCCAGGCAAGAGAATAGGTGCTAAAATGTTAGGAGTATCTATGCGTTCCGTATTTCGGGTTTTTACTTTAAAAACACATAAATTTGATAGAAATTTCAAATCAGGGAAATTTAGAATTTTTATAGATTGAATAAGTCGGATATCAGCCTTCTTTATCTCATCTAAGGATAAATATTTATCTAAGTTTCTCTTTTTATAACTATTTTTTGCATTATTAATACCCATACTACTAATAATAGAATGAAATTTTGAAAATTTCCTAGCATGCCAAGGTATCTCTTTTCCTGACAAGTTTAAATTCCATAATCTAACCTTTCTTCATTCTAACAAAATTTCGGAAGTTTTACTATTAATTAATTCATTTACAGGCCAAGTATGGGAGGGCCCTAGAAACCAAAGACCTTTCCACCAACTTGATTCAATCAAATGACTGGGGGAACACCCTCAAGAAATAAGATCGGCAGGATTCATATTTCCGGGTACATGATGCCAATCACTTTTAGGAAAGAGGATTTTTATTTCTATTTTCAACGAATATTGACCATTCCCCTTTGTCCCTCTACTAAAACAAAGCTATTATAAAATCACCTCAAGATATTGTTTCTATGTTAGTAATATTAAGGGCAAGTTGCACAGAACCTGGCACTAATACAGCATACCATTAATTCTAATCTAGGGATAGTTATGTTTTAAGGGGAGCTACCCCCGATTTAGCTCTCATAAGAAAAATCTTAGCACCTTCCAAAGTGTCTGTTCTTAAAAATATACATGTAGCATATGCTTCTTTGCAAGCATCGACAAATACATGCATCTGATCTATCATTGATTTCAAAATAATGAGGAACTTCTATATCATTTAAAACATTAATTTCTTTTAGCCACTTTTTATAAGAGTTAATAATATCATCTGGCAAAATAGAATGCCGATTTAAATTGAGACTACAAGTTTATTGCAGTAAAAGTTTAGGAGGCAAAGTTACAGAACTTAGTAGACCAATTGGATCAAAAATTTTCTGAATACAACTCAATAGATGCCTTTTCATAAATGCTTGCTGCTCTTCCATAAAATTGTCTAGATTTTATGGAAGACATTTAAATTACATTTTAAAGTATCTTTGTCCAGATCCCACAAAACTCCTAGTTTAGTAATCTCACTACTTTTAGAAACATTATTATTCTTAACATTACTTTCCCAGTTTCTCCAATTAAAGCAACCACGTAATAAAACTTCTTTAGCCCTTTCAATAAATTCTTCCTGTTGTTTTACATTATTAACCCCTGTAACACAATTATCTACATAAAATGAAAGTTTCAATTTATCAACAATTTCAGAATATTCTATAGGTGCATTTTCCAGCAAGTGTGACAAAACCGCAGCTAATAGAAAAGAACTTGACGATACCCCAAAAACTACACGGCAATGTCGGTAAATAATTTCTTTTTCTTTAGGATAAAATAATCTCAAAAAATCTCTATGCTCGGGAGCAATCCCTAATTGAAGGAAAGCCTTTTCAATGCCTGCCGAAATTCCAATAGGTTAACTTCTAAACCTATCTATAATATTTGGACCTGTATACAATAATTGATTTAAACTTTTTCCACTTGCTCGAGCGGACACGTCAAAAACTGGTCTAATTTTTGTAGTAATACTATCATTTTTAATCACTGGGCGATGCGGCGAAAAATAAGGTTTTGTTTTACTTCCAGATTTTTCTATTATTTTTATATCTTCCCACACATTACATACTGCTTGGTAATCACCGAGAAGACCCATTTGTTTAGTGCGTTCACACATTCGTTTATGCCTCCTCAAGGTCAGCTCTTTATTGGAAAGCAATTCACTCGCATTTTCTCTAAAGGGTAAACTAACTTCATATCTGCCATCCGATAAAATTTTCATATTGTTTTGAAAATACTCTAAGGTTTTCAACTGCTCTTTACTTTTATTTAGTTTCTCAATTGGGTCATTAATTTTAATAGTTTCAAGATCCCATAATTCGCTTATAAAAGCATTTTTAACATACAAAGAAAGAGCACTTAAGGTAATATCGTAGTTTACATTACACCCTTTACATAATTTCTTGCTCTCTGTTATAACATTTCCTAACCGCATATTAATTATAGACAAACCGGAGTCTATTTGGACAGATGCATTCATAAACTACATTACACCCTTTATATAATTTCTTGCTCTCTGTTATAACATTTCCTAACCGCATATTAATTATAGACAAACCGGAGTCTATTTGGACAGATGCATTCATAAACAATCTTCCGATAACATCTGGATCTAGTAATAAGTTGATTTCGCAATCGCTATTTCTCAAGTCAGCTAAAATAATCCCTTTCTGCTTTAGTTGGTTTATGAGGTTGTGATCAGTAATTTTGGCACACTGCCACGAATCTTACTTTCCACATAGAAACTATTAGAAAAAGAAAATGAATCATCGAATGATGAAACTTTTAATTCGAACATATCATGAAATTGAGTTTTTGTTTTCTTTCCTGGAACAACATATGTTGCATTTTTATTTTCTTATTTGATTTAATACCCAAGTTTTCTATTGCTTGTTTAGATATATAAGAATACTGAGATTCGCTATCAATCAAAGCTCTAAGCGTAATTGATTTACCGTCCGCTTGTATTTTCCCAAATAAAGACATTAAATATACAATACCTACATTACAGTTATTAGACAATGAATTAGTTTCAATTACAGTAGATTTACTCGTAATACTATTATCTTTAGGATTAGCATACATTAAATAATGATAGGGATTTTTGACAATATACACATTGTGTTGTAAAGCGAAGCGAAATGCCACCTCCGCCAGGTGGCAATGTTTTGACGACAGCCTGCGAGTTGCGTGATATATTCAGTACGGATTGTGATCTTGGTGTAGCCGTGTGGTTTTTGTAAGTGTTTGTGTCGTCCATTTGTCAATAAACATTATGTGTCTTAAAAACCTTTGAACTTTAAGTACCCCGCATCTGGTAGATGCAGATCTATTTGATTTCTGAAAGATTTTGTTTAGTTTGGTTTCCGAATACATTGATTCTTAACTTACAAAATTTAGAAAGATGATCAATAGTGAAACGGGCAAAAAAAGATTTTTTTGCTTAACAAAATGTTCTTTTTTTCTTCTAAAGGCATAGTTCTAGCTGCAAAACAGTCTTTGGAGGAGTGTTTTTTACCACAAAAAATATAAAGTACATTTCGCTTACCACGGGCGTTTTTATCAAACGTATTTTCCAACATGGAACCAGTTCCATAATCCGGAACAGATTTTGGACACATATCCCATTTTCTCTGCGAACTAGAAGCAAAATCACATCGGGCAAGTTCGATGAGTTGTTCTCCCCTCACTTTTTTGTTTAGGAAATTAAGTAATTGTTCCAGCGATCGTGTTCCGTCAGAGACCTCGTTCAAATCCTGTGTCTTTCACATGCGATGAGAATGTCTTCGGGCAGGCAGGATTCCACTAGTGGGTTCAGAAAATCTCCATATTTCTCCCGAGTTCGATCTAAACTCTCCAGGGCTCTTATTTTGGATTCGAGTTCGTCATAAAGGGCAGGAAGATCTGTCATCGCACGGCCAGATATAGCATTTTTCATAACCATTGATAATAAGTCCCGCACGTAAATTTGAACCAATAGATCCTCTCGTCCGAACCTGACTTTGAGCTGGGCTATCCACTCGGACAGCTTTCGATTTTGGAGCTATTGCTTGCAGAAGACATTGGAACTTATTCTCAGGCAGCATAGAACTGTCCTCGTAAATCTTACGAAACTGTGACCAGAACGTAAGATATTCCTTGGAATCTCCATTAAACTTCTTGAATTCGATTTTTGGAAGTTTAAATTTGCGTTGTGGCTATACTATTTCTGTCGTCTCTTTTAGCGACAGTTGATTAATTTTTGTGCACAGTTCGGTATATCGGTCCCGATATTTTTCTGCACTCAAAAAATCAGCCTCAAACATTACAGCATTTTCATCTTTGAATATCTGAACATTGATTTCAGATTGGCACTCTTCCAGACTCTGACATTTAGCATTTAACTGCGTCTTCAAAACCAAAAGTTGTTTAGTGTCCGGATTTTCTTTCTCGAACTCATCGTCGATTTGTTTCGCCGAACACTTAAACGATGTCCGTTGTGCCTTTCTTTGTGCTTTTAGTGGTGCCACATCCATTTTGAACTCAAATTATCTATCAGCAACCACAGCCCCACGTTGGGCGCCAAAAATATGAAACGAAACCTAACAGAAATTCGCTTCAAAATATCAGTTGGTTGACATCTACCCGATGCCGTATGGTGGTTGATAAATTATATACCAAAAAAGGAGGCATGTGACACATAAAAGCACATTTAATAACCACGAGCACAAATGCGAAATGGAATAGAAGAGACATAGAAAAAAAAACAGTCAGCAATTACGTCATTTACTACTGCTCTTCTGATTGGAGGAGAAGGAAAGATGCCTTTCGCAACAGATGCAATGAGCCATATTGAAGGAATGTGACTAATTCTGTTATTAACTCAAATTGCAGATCAATATTAAATTCTTTTAAAGCGTAAACCAAATCTATCAGCAGGTATTAAATCAGCAAAATTTATTCAAATTATGTCAATGCATTGATTGTACAATATAATTAAGGATATAAGCAAAATTTAGTTTATGGTCTTTATACCAAATTTCAAATTTGTGTGTAAATTCTTATTTATCAAAGGAATGTACTGTCCATTTGCTCATGTGTATTGAGCATGTTAACTGAGATCATTTATACAGTCGCTCCAAGCCAAACTCGGACACCATAGAAAAAAATCTTGTTTTGCAAAAATACTTTGACTAAAAGGAATTCAAAAAAAAGTAAGGATGGTTTTCTAATAGTGAATTTATTGCTCTATTAAAAACAAACCAAATAACGCTAATTCATAAATTATAATGACAAATTTAGAGATAAAAATAAAATTGCGGAAGAAAGAGAGCGCAAGCCAAACTCGGACATCTGTCAATAAAGCGACAAATAATTTCAATTCTGATTGAAAATTGTAAACAATTTCATGAAAAACATTGTAGTTGTTCAGCGGAATTCCCGATTTGGCATTTTTTTTAATTTATTGCAGAAAAAAAACTTAATTTATTGAAAATGTCAAGGCAAAGGGGCCCAACGAGCATAGAGTTAAGGAAATTGATTATTAAGCATACTGAAGATGGAAAGTCTGTGCGAGAAATATCGGAGATTGTCAAAAGAAGTCATTCCACGGTTCATGACATCATAAAACGCTACAAAAACAATAATCAGGTGGAAAATAAGCCTAAAAAAGCCCATAACAAGATTTTCACCGAAGCAGGTGAGCGATATTTAGTGAGAAAAGTGAAAGTAAATCCCTTCCTTAGCGCTCCAAAGCTAGCTATTATGGCTGAAAATGAATTAGGGAAAAAAAACTAGTCCATAAACAATTAGAAATGTGCTCCATAAGAAAAATCTCAATGGAAGAAAAGCCAGACAAAAGCCTTTCATAAGTAAGCGAAATCAAATGTAAGACGTGAATTCGCAAATGAACATAAAAACAAGGATTTTTCTTACTGGAAACAAGTATTATTCACTGACGAGAGCAAATTAAATATATTTGGATTAGATGTCAAGCCATATGTTTGGAGAAAATCGAATGAGGAATTGCGTAGAAAAATCTTGAAACCAACTGTGAAGCATGGTGGCGGATCAGTAATGGTCTGGGGATCATTTTCAGCTGCTGGCCCAAGAACTTTGCATTTCATTGAAGGGAGAATGGATCAGAATGTATACCTTGACATTTTAAAAACAAATTTGCCACTATGTGTGCAAAAACTTTCGCTTGGCAATAATTGGAGATTTTATCAGGATAATGATCCCAAGCATAAAGCTTATAGAGTGCGTTCCTGGCTCCTATATAATTGTCCTCACGTCATGGAAACACCATCCCAAATCCCAGACATAAATCCCATCGAGAATTTGTGAGATCATCTTAACAAAAAAGTCCGGGAACACGCTGTTTCAAGTAAAACTGAGTTGAAAAGAGCTTTATTGCAAGAATGGGACAATATTCAGCCTAATTTTTGTGAAAAAGTGGTGCAATCTATGCCTAAACACCTTAAAATGCTTATAAAAAACAAAGGATTGCATACAAAATATTAATTCATTTGAAATATTAACTAGTTTTAAAAATCTTCTTAGCCGTCTGAGTTTGGCTTGTTCGTTAATTTTTGTTTTGTTTTGTTTTTTACAATAATTTCTGGTTACAATGTAACAATTTATATGTTCTGTTATCTGTTTTTAATACTGCAATAAATATATTATTGAAAATGCATTTAATTATTTTTCTAATCATTTTTATTTAAATTTTTTTTACTTAATTAGTAGAATTTCTTTGATGTCCGAGTTTGGCTTGGAGCGACTGTATGTAGCTGAAAAAAATCTTCACATTATGATCCACGAATGAAGAAAACTATTTTTTGGTGCATTTTAAATTCTAATAGCATTGTTCAGAGCTACATTTCAAATTTCATCATTATCTTTCTCATTCTCTCTCCCTTTTTTATGTTATGTCTTTATTTTGATGTTAGTTTAAATTTTCATTCCCTGTAATTCTGCATGTATTTGCATTGAAAAGAATGATTATATAAAACCTATACTTTGTTTTTATTATATTTTCATAATTTTATTTATTATATAACTTAAAATGTTTATTGTTAATGTTATTATGTAACTGAGAATAACAGTTACTGGCAAAATTAGGTTTTGCTGGATTGTGTTAAAAGAATGATCATGATTTTTCTTCTTAGATTTAATAACAATTATCTATTTGTGTGTGTGTGGTTTATGAAATTCCATAGAAATTTCATTAATAGATTTTTGTTTTATTAAATTTTAGTTGGTGTGGATGAATCTCACAAATTCTGCTGAACAGACAGTTGCTTGGGATATGTCAATGTGTGTAAGCAATACTGCTGGTGTTGAGGCAAAGCGTTTGATGGCAAAAGCTTTCAAATCATCATTAACATTAGCTCAACAACAGCAACTGCTGCAAGACCTTGAGAATGATCCAAAACTAGTTTATCATGTTGGTCTTACCCCTTCAAAGGTAATGCTCGTTAAATATTATTCATGTGTTTAAATGAAAATCTTGTTGGAAAATTTCTGCTTTTAGATATAGTTTTTGTAATTTTACAGTATTTTATGCACACACATTACAAATTTAAAGTTTGATTGCTATACTCTCTCTCTCTCTATATATATAAGCATTATTTTATGTAAAGCAGAATGCAGTTTCGAAGACAGTGAAAAGACTTTTTACATTTTAAAATTCATTTTAATTCATCGGGAAAGCATAATTATTTACAAGCAGAGACGCGGACAAGGCACATCCGCCACAGCGCGAAACAAAAGCAGAAGTAGGGAGAGAAATAAATTATCCCTCATCTTATATAACCTTAGATTTTGATAGGGAAAATATTTCTTTACAGTGCTAATATATTAAGATTTCGATAGGGATTTTTGCTACACACGTCAACGAGGTAAGGGAAACACAGGGATCTTTTAAAAAAGAATTTCTCTCGTCAATGGTCTTTTGTCTCTTCACGCAGAATGTGGGAAAGTTTGACTTTTTGCCGATTCAGCAATAGAGAAAGTGGAACTGGATCATGAAATAAGAGAATATTTTAGAATGAAGTTACTATGGGCTAAATTAAGATAAAACATTGGAATTTAATTAAATTGAAATTAAAGTTTAAAATATCATTACATCTATATATACAGTGGCTCCAAAAATTGAGAGTACATCTTACTTTTACTTGATAAATCCGACTTTCAATATAAATTGCACATTACCGGGAAGTGCAAACATGATTTTGTTTTTACACTTAACAAACAATTTAATTTAGAGTAAAAATAAAGAAAAATCAACAAAAAAACTTCTAAATTGAAAAGTTTTAGAAGCATTTTAAATAAACATACTCAGAATTTTGTGTCAAAAAATTGAGAATACACCAATGAAATTCTTGTAATATCTCGCATAGAAAGAACGTGTCAGTATTTAATTGCACATCTATTGGCTTTTACAATGGCCTCTAAAGGTCGTGGTACCGATTTGACCAATTTTTGTTGTCTGAAAATATTTTACTCCATTCTTCTTGTACCACTTGTTTTAATTTTTTTTTTGTGTGTGTTTTTGGACTACTGTTTCAAGTGTGGCCAACAGATATTCAATGGTATCAATGACGGCGTACTGTGGTAGTGTGTGTAACTGCTGTTTACAATGAAAAGACACCATATTTTGACGCTACCTGCATTCTGTTTGGTGTTGTTGTCCTGCTGGAAAATGAAATTTCCATCTAAAACCAAATTTTTAGCTCTTTCCTTTAGATTGCTGCTAAGTATATCCAAGTAAACCATATCATTTATAATACCATCTATAAAAATTAAATTTCCTACCCCGGATGAAGCCATCAATCTCAAATCATGACAGAGTCACCATCACGTTTAACTATAGGACGTAAATTTTTTGGATCCAAAGCAGTATTATGTTTTCTCCATGCAATATGATGGCTGTCACTGCCAAAAATGTTGAGTTTTCTTTTGCTCTTAAATATAACTTTCTTCCAAATATTATTGGTCTCAATTGATGAGTTTTTGCAAACTTCAAATGCTTTTTCTGAATTTGCAAGCTGTTGAACGGTTTCTCTCTAACAATGCGACTTTTATATCAAGCTTAATAATGGCATTTCGTACAATTTCAACACTTACATTTCTGTCTGTGATTTGAAAAGTTTCTGCAACAAATTAGATGAACCATATGGTCACAGCAATCTAAAGGAAAGTGTTAAAAATTGGGGTTTAGATGGAAATTCCATTTTTCAGTAGGACAACGACCCCAAACAGAATGCACATAATGTCAAAATATGGTGTCTTTTTCATTGTAAATATCAGTTACACACACTACCACAGTACGCTGTCATCGATACCATGTAATATCTGTGGGCCATACTCGAAAAAGTGGTTCAAAAACACAAAATTAGAAACAAAACCCATTTAAAACAAGTGTTGCAAGAAGAATGGGGTAAAATATCCTCGGAAACCACAAAAAATTGAATGAATCAGTACCATGATGTTTAGAGGACATTATAAGAGCCAAAAGACATCAACTTAATAGTGACACTGTTTCTATGCATGATGTTGCAAAAATTTCATTGATGTATTCTCAATTTTTTGAGGCAAAATTCTGTATCTGTTCATTTAAAATGCTTCTGAAACTTTTCAATTTAGAAGTTTTTTGTTGATTTTTCTATATTTTTACTCTAAATTAAACCATTTGTTATGTGTAAAAATAAAATCATTTTTACTTCCCGATAATGTGTTATTTATATTGAAAGTCGGATTTATCAAGTAAAAGTAAGATGTACTCTCAATTTTTTGAGTCACTGTATATATTGGAAAGTGAATAAATTATGTTTGCATTGGTTCACTATGATTTCATCTTATTTTGAAGTATTTAAAGAAAACATCTGATGTGTGTTAAATACTGGGTACCATATATAAACAAATGGATTGGTGAAATAAAATCCTCTAAAAATTGTCTGAAGTCTTTATAAGTGACATTTTTTACATATTTTATTGTTAGAAAATAAGATGTTAGATAAGATATTGAGTTTATTGGTGGACAATAAATTCAGTCTTTGAAAGTAATTGCCTTGCATTATCTATAGAGTTTAAATTAGAGATTTGGTCAACTGCTTTATTGCATGGATATCCTCAATTTAAAAATATTTTTCTTGTCATTGTCTTGCGAGGAAGAACATTATCATCCAAATGTAAGAAATTTGTATCAACTGCTTCTCAAAAATTAAGCAGGCAGGAATTCAGATACTCTTCTTAAAAGCCTATATCTGTTTCTGTATCTTTAGGAACACATAGTAAGGTTGTATGGCCATTTATCAGGATGCTTTCCTTGATATGTATTTTATTTCCTACAAAGAAATATCAAACTGTTTACATCAAACATATAATTCCAAAGCATCCAGTTCATCAACATCATGATTACAAAAACATCAGTGTACTGGATGAGTGCTGCAAAACTTAATGTTATTTGCTATCTATAATTTAAAAAAGGATGCAAATATTTTTTTAAAAATATCTTTAATCAGATGCTTGATATTTATTATTATTTTCCTATAGCTTCCTGATTTGGTAGAGAATAATCCAACAATTGCTTATGATGTTTTAGTACGACTCCAGCAATCAAGCCAACTTAATGAGTAAGTTTATAATATATCAAATGGATAATTAGCATGTAAATACTTATTTTTTAATGTTTAAAACAAATTTATTAGTAAAAGCTGCATTTTGAAACAGTGATTCATTTTTTATTGTTATAAAATATTGTTAAGTTGGAAACTTTTTTAAAAATAAATATTATTTAGCATTCCGATGGGCAAGTTTATTCATGTCTCTATGAAATTGAAAACATGCATTATTGTTTATTGTATTTCAATTAGTCAATTGTTGTAAAGATTAAGCTTTCATTTATATTCTATAAATAGTTAAATAATTAATTTATTATATTGAATTATTCAAGTTATATTTTTTAAAATTTTCAATTTATATTTAATGTGGTAAATAATAATAAATTTTTCACAAAATTAATAAAACTTTTTTAATTATGGGGAAGGTAATTTAATTAATCTTATTTTCCATTCACATAAACAGGTGTATCAAATGGTTAAATGTAACGAAAATGAAGAATTTTTTATGAAAAGCCAACTTTGAGTATTTCCTTACTGCATTAGTATTACTTTACATAAAGTGCATTCACATTGGTATGATTGTGCTCTAATAGAAATTGCCTCAATTTTAAATCACTTATAAAATTCTCTTTTCATTATTATTTAATGTCATATAGCTCAAAAATTTTGCAATTCTTAAAGAATGTATTGCAATATTCTTTTAAAACCTTCTGAAAATGAGAAATCTTTATTGTTTGATATTTAAATCAGAGGAAATAATTTCTTCTTCCCTTATTATTCCTATATTTTCCTCAAATTATTCTTTTTATATAATTTATTATCTTCATAAAGGGAATGTTTTTGTATTGTTTTTCAATTATTATTATTAAGTGCCTATTTAATGTGCAAAGTTTTCATATTTTTGTATCCCCCAATATACAGATATAGTTTCTTTTGTAATATTTGGATTCTTAATAAGAATGGTTTTTTCTTTGTTAAATATTTTAATATATTTTTTAATTATAAGTCACAAATTTAAACAATATTACCTAAGTGAGTATTATACTTACATAAGAATTATAACATATAATTCCTTACATTTTAGATATTACAATGTTCTTGTAAATATGGAGATGTCTTTGCATTCTATGGAGGTAGTGAACCGCTTAACCACTGTAAGTTATATTTTGTAAATTTTTGATAATATATAACTATTGTTTAACATTACCATTCATGTATATATATATTTTTTTTTCTTAAAGCTACTAGATATCAACATAAGTGTAGTTAGATTCTTTTTAAATGTCATCATTGTATCAACAATGTGACATTCTTATTTAATTTTTCATTTGAATAGCACAGATAATGAATCAATAACTCTTTGGGATTTCACTTTCCTTGCAGTGTTAATCTACCTCATTTCTAATTATCCTATAAATATTTTTCATCCATTGCCTTGTTTTTACATCCATGAGAGTTACTAAATTTATTTCTAATAAGGAAAATGAAAATAGGCAACACAAGTGGGTGGAAGAGATCACAAAGCTTCTAATGACTTGTAAATGAGAACACTTCCTAATTTTTATATTAAAATCTTTTCTTTATAAGAATTTTCATATTTTTGTCATAATTTATGATGACAATTTAATATATCTAGTAATTTTTATTTAAAAATTATTATTTTATTTACAAATATGTAAGTGAAGATTTCAATTTGTATGCTAAAATCAGCTATTCATTTATTTTTTACCGCTTCTTAAAACTTATATTCTGCTTAAAAAGTATTAAAAGATCAAAAATTGGTAAAGAAATAATTTTTAATCATATTACTGGATAGCAGCATACTGCTACTTGAATGTTTGTGTTACAGATATTAGTGAAATATTGCTAAATAATTATTAGCTTATTATAGATTTTTATTTATCTTTGATTTTTTTTTTTTTTTCTTTATTTCTGATTTATGACAGAACTGTTTGCAACATCATTAAGGCATTTTGAGATCATTTTATCAATCTGTGATAGTCAAATCCTTCCTTTATTTCTAAATTGCATTTATCATTCAGATATAATGAAGTCCCCATTAATAATTGACATATGATAATAAAAGTAATACTAAAAATAGAATATTTGCATCTTATAGAATTATTGTATCTTATAGATAATAAGAAAGAATATGACATTGTATCGAAAAAGCTGGCTGATGTTTGAAGAAAAAATAAAATATAACAATATTAATAGCAGTTGTTAATAATTGATTGAAACTTGAATAAAATAAATCTGGATTGTAAAATTTCTATACTTTTCTTCCTTAAAGAAATAAAGGAAGAAAAAAAAGAATAACTTACAGCCTGCATTTACTCTAACTAATAAATTGAAACATACTAGCATTTAATAACAGGACCTGGGCTAGTAATACTCTGAAATACAAGAACCAGTGACTGTTGTTTTAGACATTAATCTAGTGCAGTGATAAAAGCTTAGAAATTCATTATTAGATTTGAGTAAATTAAGAATTATCATTTTGTGATAATTTATAATATGAATGTTTTTATTATTATTATCATGTGAGAACATGATGTTGTTTTCATTACAGGGTTTTGAATAATTGAAGCTCGAAATCGCGTAGCCAATGAATAAAGCATAAATGGCAATATTCATCTTCACCTGCTTTTACCAGTATTGCATTGTTATTATGTATGCTTCTTTGAATGACTTCTTAAAATCAGTGGGCTTGTCTAGGACAAGTTCCATTAGAAACAACAACAACAATGCTTCTTTGAAAGCAGATGCGTTTTTAAGAAGGTTAACCTGCTGTTAGAGACAAGGGGTCTTCACCATAGTAATCCTTGGGGCTATAGAAGGCCCCCCCCATGGTGTCATCTACTGCGCATGCGCGGATGATTTTCGTTGTATCTCGTAAACGATATATTTTAGAGACGATGGGTTTTCACTATAGTAATATGGGGGTATAGTAGATCCCCCATGGAGTCATCTGCGCATACACAGATGATTTTCGTTATAGCTCGTAAACTATATATGTTATAGACAATGGGTTTTCATCATAGTAATCCTATGGGACAATTAAAGACCCCCCCCCCCATGGAGTTATGTGCGCATCCACAGATGGTTTTCGTTACATCTCGTAAACAGTTTTCAGTTCAGTTATATTAACGTCCCGTTTAAAGCAACACTAGGGTTATTTTGGGACGGACATCGTAATTTTGAACCTCGGTCAGATGACGAGGACGACACCTGAGCTGGCACCCCTCTCTCCACACCAGCGGGAGGACGTTTGTTCATGACGAATTTAACGTGCAACAGACCCCCTTACACGACGGTTCTTCGGTGGAATAGGGAGACATGAACCTGAAACCCTCCAATTCCGAAGCCGAGACCTTACCACCAGGCCACCGCGGCCGCCAAACTACATATGTTAGAGACATTGGGTTTTCACTTAGAAGTTCCCCCGAGGCTCCTCTAAGCCCCCAAAATTTTGGATCCATTGGACATGCGCAGTACGGATTTTGCTTAATATTTTTCAAATTAATGTCGGATCGATACCATAGAGTTCCTATGAATCTCGGGATGTCGATGACGTCAACTTCCGGTCAGACCGGAAGTTGTTATATTTAGGCTTTGACGGATAGTACTCGCCGAAATGCACGTAACGATACGAATTTCACTTTGCTACTCCGAGTGATTCGCGAGTTACGGGCTCTCAAAGTTGTAAAAATTTGAATTCTCGTTGAAACCTCGTTTTTGCAAAAACTCTCTTTACGAGTGGCATTGATACACTCTACTCGATGTCCGCTATCAAACGATACCACATTTACGTCGCTTTCGTTATTAGAAGCCGAGAAACGGAAAAAGAACATGATGTTGTTTTTGTTAGGGGGGGGGGAGTTGAAACTCGAAATCGCGTAGGCAATGAATAAATCATAAATGGGACGCCCTCAGCTTTCTCCCGATGAAGCCTTGCAAAGAAAAAAAAGAAAGGGAACGAAAGCGCAAACAGAGGCCGGAACAAAATCTTCAATCAACAAAAACGAATGATGAAAATTTAAAATTAGAAGCTGATCGAATTAAACGTGAACGTAAAATAACTTTATAACGGGAACGAAGAAAGCGTAAACGTATGAAGTGTGTTGCAGATTCTCAATCGCAACACTCAACTTCAAACATAGAACGTGTTGTGAAACACAACCGTCGACGCAAAACGGCTCCGTTTCGATTCTGCGTTTTAAATATCGCTTTCTAATTGTAAGCAATTCATCGAAAAAAATGTTCTCACATGATGACTTGACATTCCAATAGCAGATTTCAATTTTTATTTTATTTATTTATTCTTTCTTCCTTAGACTGTAACTATGCCAGTTGACACTATCCACATGTATATATCTAATTGTATCCGTACTTGTGAAGGTATAAAGGATAAGTATCTGCAAAATAGACTTGTCCGTTTAGTGTGTGTTTTCCTACAATCATTAATTAGAGGCAAGACCATTAATGTTCAGGTATGCTAATTTTAATTTTATGCATTTTCTTAAAGGTCAGTTGTTTGCTTTTCTAAATTTTATTTTATTGATCACTTGTCAATTAATAGGCTTTCTGATACAATTGATGTTAATTACAGTGACTTGGTTGCAAGATCATAGCTTTAGTTTTTGATAATTGCATATCTGAAATTAAATTCCACTGAAAGTTTACTTTGTATGTGGGCCTGATGTATTTAATTCAGCTGTCAAGTGTCATACAACTTTATATAGGTAAAGTATGGAAATTAGAATATTGATGTCTCTGGTATTGCCCTTGTCATATCATGGTTTAAAGTCAACCTTAGCTTTAAAATGAAATAGTAATCTTACTGAACTAAACTAGCTTATTAATTACAAGTTTGTGCAGTTTTTGCAATAACAGGTTTTACAATGGATTTTTGAGGCCATTGCTATAAATTTTTTTTAAAATTCCATTACATTTTTTTATAAATATTAATAATAAAATTTTGATTAGATTAAAAATTAATTCAAATAGTAATATATATTGACACATTATTTCAATTAAGATTTATTCAACAGAGAAAAGATGAATTACTCAAGTTTTTCAAAAGTAGTTGTTAGCTAATTTTTAACAGCTTCTACATAAAATGGAAATTTGTCTTACTCTTCAGACATTTTTACAAAGATAACAGTTTGGTCAACCAAATTGTGAGTTGTAACATCTGTGTTAGAAATATTGATATTGTGTGTTTAGATAATTTTAATGTCTTTATTTTTATTTATCAAAATTTGAAACCAGCATTATTGTTAGGCAATAGCCTGAAATCAAGGTGTAAAGTGCTAAAAGATTTAGTTTTAATCAAAATTTCTGTAAGTAAACGAAGGTTTAGTTTATTTATTTTGATATGTAAAGACGAGAAAGTAAGATAAAGAAGGGTTATAATTTGTAGGAATGTTTCATCTTGAATAGTTTTCAAATGCCAAGTTTTGTGATCTTATGCAATTCCTTAAATGTTTTTCTTGTGAAAAAAAAAAAAAAAAAAAGAGAGAGAGAGAAATACTTTTGAAATAGTTTTATTTCTTACCACAAAATCAGATAAGTTCTATTAATGGCAAAAAAGGAATTTTTTTCAGTTATTGGAGCAGTCATTTTTTTTGCTAATTACATGCAATCTTTACTTATTCCATCATGTAATCTTTCTTTATTTATACTGAATGATTTGAAAGAGTTCCAGCAAACATGAAGAGTAAGTTAGGCACACCAAAAATAATAATAAAATACATAGGAACATATCTGTAGCAACTTTGTGTAGTTTGCTATTATTATTATGCTTTGTTTGACCTAAATATAATTTGACTTTACAAACTATTTATACAGGAATGCAAAGATTGCCGATATACTTTTAGTGTATGTGAAAGTAGTGCAAGTAATGGAAAAAAGGAATGATTGATACATTTGTATTATAAAAGATGTCCAAATAAATATATTTTCCTCTAAGAAGTTTTTTCACTTAAATTTATATAAAGCAATGGCAGATTTCCAACTAGGCAGACACCTGAGATCACAGGGGCTAAAGGAAATCCACAAACAGGCATATTAAAAAATTATATTTTTTATAGTTAATTTATAAATAAATTTGTAAATAAAGCAAATTCTATGAATGGTAAAAAAAATTAATGATATTGATTCTTTATCAAGTATGATTAGTCAGGTTACGATTTGTTTCATTACGTTCACTTAATTATTAGAATATTTATAAAACTGAACGTCTATGTTTATGCTATTATTTGCAAATGTGGATGATGAGTAATCTGATGCCCTAATCTATGAATAAAAACAAATGCTGAATTTAAGGCTTAAAGAAAATTAAAATAAAGAATTAACATGTTAAAATGCCTTGAAATATGAAACTAAATTAAGCATCTCCTTAAAAAAGGGACCTTGTAATGTACACTGCTGAGAGTTGCAAAATACTTAAATCTGCCATTGGTGCAGAGTTTGAAATTTTACAATAATAATCACTGTAGTCAAGTACTGCGTGTACTGAGAATGTTTTCTAAACTACTGATAATGTTTAACCATTAACTGCTATTTATAGATGTCCATGTATAACTTTATAAAATACCTTCTGTAATTTGTTACTATCTGTATAATTGTGCTCACTGTTTTGGAATGCTATAAAATAAGTTAGAACAGTTTTTTTTGTTGTTGTTGTTTACATTTTTTTTAATAGCATCTGTATATAATATTTCTTATCCATGTTTTAATATAGAATTATTTGTATTGCAATCACAGAATTAATCAAAAAATTTTCTCTCTGTATTAATCACTCTGTATTAATCTTTCAGTACATATGTATTGATTTATATTTATTTTCTTATTGAGGAACAACATATTTTAAAATTTACCAACAATGGATGAAACAACTTCACAAAATTTGATTTTACGGGCTTCTAGATTTATTTGCAATGATTTAATATTTAAAAAAAATATTTCATCTATATATATAATGTTAATAAAAATGCCTTCCATGAAATAGTTTGTAAGTGTAAATTTTAACATAATATCACATATTTTTTATTAAATCTATTTATTTTTAAAAATTATTAATTGATATTATTGTTTTGAAAATAAAATTATAAGACTTTTATAGTGACATTTGTGATAATTCAAATGCTTTCAAAATGCATTTTGAAATACATTTATTTATAACAGTCTCTTCATAGCAGTATCAATAACTTCAATGTAATTAAATTTTATTTCCTGCTGTCTAAAACATAATTGTCTTTAATATATAAATTGATTTTCAATTTTAGGGTTTCCTTCTGTTTAATCAATATTTTTTATTGATTTAATCCAAGGAGATTTTTTTCTCTTGTTGACAAAAAAACACCACTTCTTACTTTTTTTTTTTTTTTTTTTTTTTTTTTGTCTCAAAACAATTGGATACAATTGTGCAATTTGGAATCAAATGCTAATGCACTGATTTAGAGTTCATTGTTGAAAATTGTTCCATATTTATAAGAAGTGTAAGCATTATATTAATGGTGGATTAAGCAAAAAAGAAAATTTTTTAATTACTATATATTGATTTAATTTATGTATGTGAACTAATGTATAATAAATTGCAACACATTGCATATAATAGCATACTTATAATTTTGATGATAATGAATTTTGGAAAAATTGTGGCATTAGATTTTCAGCTACATTATTTTGCAAAAACAGTTGTATTTTCTTTTGTTCCTTATTGCATAATTTATTCAATTAATAGCATTTATTAAATATAAACATATTTGAACTGCTGTGATACGCATTGCAATTATTCATTACTCTTAACTGACATTTTAAATCAAATGCAATAACTTGATTCTGAATTTCTTTTCCTGTCATCATCAAATATGTTACATTAAACACATTATTATATAAATTCACTAATTTCCACTACTCTCCCCTTCAAATTTCACCTCATAACTTTATTTTTATTTATTTATTTTTAACACAGATAATCTTTATGAGACTCTGTAACAGATTCTCTTTAAAGGACAGTTTTGACTATTCAGAAAGTTGAGCTTTGACTTCTTATCTATTCACTTCTCCATTAGTTATGAAAAATCTGTT
>JAPMOR010024447.1:119620-145779 GCA_026543865.1 Argiope aurantia | reverse complement strand
ATATATATATTAAATAAAAATATAACTGAAATGTATCGATTCACTGATAATTTAGTGCTTGAACATTGTATCATCACCCTGAACGCAAAACTTAACAAAATTTCAGACCTCTAGCTCATCAAAAAAAAAAAAAATGTGAAACCATTTACGGAATTTCAACTGTATTAAGTTTATACCCGCAAAAGATGCTAATTTAAAATTTTTAAAAAATGTAAAAGAACTTCTTTTATCGTTTCAGGGAAAAATGAGTAATATCGAACATTTGTTTCAAAAAGAACCTTCTTCATTGATGGAACTAATTCAAAATTTAATATATATATGCAATTTTCATGTAGAAATTGCATATTAAATTGCATCCATCTAGCTTTTACCGTTTTTTTTTAATCTATTTTCACATACACGTGAATAAACCAATGCAGTTCTTTAAATAATGTTTTCAGCTTCAGAAAGGGTTAAAGCATATAAAATCATTAAAATCTAGAGGTCATTTATTTATGATCATAATACTTTTCCTTTCTATATATTTTTCATATACAAGAAATAAAAACTATTAGAACTTGAGGGAAAACATCATTCTTTTAATCTTCCTAATAGCCCTAAACCCAGAAAATGTCTCCTCTAACTCAAAGCTCTTAAGTCAAGGACAACTTTTCGTCATCTTTCTCATTTCAGCAGACGATATCATGAAAACACTCTTAATGAACCGAATCGTTTACTTCGATCCAATAGATTATTCCAGAACACACTCACACGCAAATATCGTCTGCAGATAATGATCCCGGTTCTGGAAAATGCAAAATTATCTTTGCATTACTGGCACAGAATATTCGAATTGGAAATGGCGAAATCTAGAAAATATTGAAAATAAAATTTAAAATTGGGGTAATTCGAACGCGTGAATGAGATAAATTGTGGATGATAGCTTCTGTTTCAAAAGGATGGAATAAAGAGTTTTCCAGAGATTTAAAATTTAGATCCTTATTTATTAAATAATTATGTCAAGAAGATTCAGTGTATTAAAAAGAATATATATATATATTACATCAAAAGTCTGGAATCAACACAAAAATCGCAAAAGCTTCCGTTCTTCCTTTTAGATACTATAATGTAATGATTATATCCTTTATAAAAGTAGATATCAAAAATAGAAATTGAAATAGCAAAAGCATTTATAATGTATTTAACTTTTTTAAATGAAAGTTAGGTTGCTTGGAATTATAATAATTATTTCAATAGAATCAAAATAATAACAACAGCAAAAAGGGGAAAAAACTCTGCGCAGCAAGATTTGTTTCATGTTAGTTTATATAAACATCTAGTTTAAAAGCAACATTACGGCTATTTTGGGACGAACTTCGTAAGTTTCAGACTCAGTCAGATGTTGGGGACGATGCTTGAGCTAGTGTGCCCATTACCAAATTTGCGCGCAACACCAACGGGAGTGTATTTTGTCTGCTACATCAAATTTAGCATGATCCGGGCGCACATATATGATGAATTTTCAGTGGGAAAGGGTGAAGAACCTAAAGCCCTTGAACATAAAGATCATTTTACCTTTAGGCCAGCACGAGGCCTGTTTCATATTTGTAAAAACTGTTTTTTTTTTTCCCTTAAGCTCATGAACTCTTACACGTAAACACAGAATTATATACAATATTAAAATTCCAAAGTGATCTTTTCAGAACTCAGTTACGCATCATGCAATTAATTAAATTTGATGCTAATTCCATACAAAAAGAGGCACTTAAGTAAAAAAATTAATTTTTATAATGCACTAAAATAAAGAAATATTCTTTCTTTATATCCAATACAAAGAAAAATATAATTTTATAGACATATTTATACTTTTAAACATAATTTATTTTAGAAACTAATTTGATATCAGTTTCTAAATTAATGTAAGTTTCGACATTGTAAAAATTAAAATCTTGGGGTGAGATTAATCCTCTGAATTTAGCACCTCAAAACATTAAAATGATGAATTTAGAAAAATATCATTGTGCCAGTATCTTTTATATTTTTATTGAAGTCAATTCAAAGCGTTTAACCACAAGGAAATTAATATTTTTATGCCCGTCATGAGCTGTATCCTTATGATTAGATGAAGAAAATAAATTTTCTTCAGTTTGTATTAGAATTACACTTTTAAATATGAAACGATCCAAGATAATTATTTGAAATATTCAGGAATAATCTTTCATTTGAATCATACCAATAGTATTCATTTAAGGAATTTATTTTCTCGTATGCGAAGTCTACAAAGACAATATAATACCGTTTCGGTTATTCGAGATTTTAACGTTTTTGGAATTATGTCTATTTATCTGTGAATAGGATGAATCACAAAACATTTTGAGCTAAATGAATAATATTTCACATGTGGCATTTACACCAAATTTGTATACGTCAATCAAATTTTGAATGAAACTGTTCATGAGAAGTCTGTCTGTCCGGCTGTTTGAATATAAGTGAACTCGATAACTACAAACTGGAAAGAGTTAGTTAAATCAAATTTAATGCACAGATTAAACAACTAAAATATAAATTTGTATCAATTTTATCAAAGTACTGTTCGTCTGTCCTTCTGTACTTTTGCAAATGTATATAAACATGATGATTCAAAAAAAGCAATGATTTTGGTAATTGAAAAAAATTTGATGTATTATCTTGTGACGATTATGTTAAGTAATATTTCAGTAAGTTTAAAAATGGCTCTCAAAATACATATTTGAGTTTTTTGGTACTTGTGTATTAACCACATGCTAGCAATGAATCACCAAACATCGCAAGCTTAAAAACCAGATTCGTGCCAAATATCGATATTTCTTTGTTGCTAATGCATGCAATTAATACATATGTACAAGTTTTCTTAAATGTACTAAGAAACACTAAACTCTCCAGTGGGATATTCTGAAAATAAAAATTCAAGTAAACCTTTTACAGCGCTCCACAATTTTATAGAGGAAGGCTAACATCTTTATTATATAGGGTGCAAGAAAGTTTCAGGAAGACCACTCCCGATAGCTAAAATCAATAAATTAGCATTAAACACATAATTACCAAAGAATGCTGTGACAAGATAATTTTTGGTCGTTTAGTCTAATGAAAATTAAATAAAGAAATGTCATTTTGATTTCAGAAAGTAGGAAAAAAAGTTATCTCTTATGTTGCTACCATTGTTATTTATCATTCATTATCTTATTATATGGTTTCATAATAAAACAATACGCAATGGTCAGGAAAAATATTGTAAATGGAAAATTAAACATTCCAACGATGATGACGGAAATATATCAAAACGTAAAAAGTAATTTCAACAATTTCTTAACAACAGGATAAGTGTTTTTTAAATGTTACTAAATTAATTACCTACTAAAAATAATCATTTAATTTGTGCTTTTAAAAATTGTAAAAATTAATGTAATAATATTATACAGTGACAAATCATATAATATATTTAATTCAAAATTAATACAATAAGGATTTTGATGACAGCACGTCCTTGAAATTCTTATTGTTTAAAAAAAATTAGTATGAAAAAATGATGTGATGTACTCAAGATACGACAAGGTTATGGAAGTTGAAGAGAAAAAAGATAGTTATAGTTTCTATCCTGCAATCTTTCTATTAATCACCATTATTCAAAGATATTTAATAAAATATATGTACATTTTAAAAAAACATTTGAAGCTAACGGAGGGGTGACTGAGAGTTTTTACCACGTTTCTTAAAAATTAAATACAAGTGTGGGTTAATTTCCCCTGAAAATCCTACATGAAGATAATTTGATCTTGTGTATTTGAGCTAAGTCAGATTTCTACTTACATCTACCAAGTCCGCTTTGATCAGCCGAAAATGCACTTTTTCCAATTTTTCTTAATTTATTGACTTCTTTAGTGTGCTTGATTAAGAGAAAGAAACCTCAAGTCCCCCCTCCCTGCCAAAGCAATGGGATAGTTAAATGACTGTTATTGCGTCAACAGGAAGATAAGAAACTAAGGTTGACTTCAAATAGCTATCAACAGCTACGCTACAGCCCTCCCAGAAGAGACGCATCTCGTCATTGAAATGGAGGTAATTTGATTCCGTGTCCCCTATATTGCTAAAATTTTTCGAAATCTAAAATAAGGAAGACAATTCGATGTTACTATCTAATTTTAACTGCTTCAATAAAATACCTGCATTTCTTTTTTCTTTTTTTTTAACTGACAGTTTATATTTTATCCGAAACAAAGCTTTTCAATGTATAGACGTATTTTAAATATTATGCTTCGAATAAATATGCTTAAAATAAAAATAAATAATGTTTGGTATGATGAAATTCTTAAATTAAGCATCAGATAAATACATATTTGGTATTAATATGGTAAAACTTCAAATGATTGCGTAACTGAACAACATCTGGTGCACTTTTAACTCAAATATAAATGAATAACGACAAAAATAGTCAAGAACATTGAATATTTCGTGAACGAAAATTCCAAGCAAATACAATAACAACGACCACGATACAATAACAAAAAATACAACAACTCCATTTCATTCCTTTCAGGGTAATTGATATTTTACATTTCACTCACAATAAAAGTAATCTTTCATAATTTTACGTTCAATAGAATCATCTTAAATATTATGAATCGAATGAAAGTATATGGCATTAATAATAATTACAATTATGAAATAAGTATAAAACATTCGGAATGATACAATGCTAAACATAAAATATAATTCTTTCTTTCCTCTCATGTAAAACCTTACCAACATGTTAAGCATATTTATTTACTTGAATTTACATGCCAAACACATTTATCCTTATATGAATTCAGAAATTATTTACAAAAATGCTCAATTGAATGCTAAACTTTCAACAATATAAATAAATAATGACAAGAATGTTGAAGTTTACTGATAATTTCGGAGAAAAAAAAATAAATTTCATATTACAAAAACAAAATCAGTCATAAAACTGATAAACCCACATTATTTTCCTTTTTTTTTTTTTGTGACTGACAATTTATATTCTATTCATGAAAAGCTTTTATTGTGGTAGACCTATTTTAAATATTTATCACCATATGAATATACGTTGTGTAAATAATACTTAGAAATAAGGAATAATAATATAAATAAAGCTTGGAATTAAGAAATATATAAATTAAATATTGCTCGGAGTAAAATAGATATGATAAATGTAATAAAATGGTGATAATGTATAATTACTGGTAATTATTCATAATCACCAATGAGTTTAGTGATAACTATGAACAATCATAGGTAATTATATATAATCACCAGCTTAATCACATTTATCGTAACATATTTCATGATTAAAATGGAAAATTATTCATGGAATAAATATGCGTTGGGTGAATATTATAAAGCGTTGCATAAAAGCTCTTATATGTCTAAATCTTGGTCTTTTTTCGACAATGCACATGAATAGTAAGTATTGTCAAGGTCAAAGATAATTCCAGGGTCTTAAATCCCACATTTCTACATACATCAACTTTAAACACGATAATAAAAAACCTGCATTTCCTTCCTTTCAGGGTAAATGACATTTTGCATTCACCCAAGACAAAAGATTCTATTCAGTCGATCCATCTTAAATATTATGCATCAGATGAAAATACTTGGGGAAAAACGATATATTCAATTCTAGAATTCTCAATCTAAGAAACAAAACAAAATGAAATGAAACTATTTCCTTCCTTTCACATAAAAAGCTTAACCAGCATGTTAAGCTTATTTATTTACTCGAATTTACATGCCAAAAATATTTATCTTTATATGAATCTATGATTCTGAACTTATTTACACAAATGCTCAATTGAATGCTAAATTTGTTGCTCTTTCGACAATGTAAATAAATAACAAGAATAAGCTTGCTGATAATTCGGAAAAAAAGGTTCATGTTACTGAAACAAAATCGCCCACAAAACTGATAAGCCTATATTATTTTCCTTCCATCGTGCGTGGCAATTTGTATTCCATCCATGGAAAAAAAATTTCTTGCGATACACCCACTTTAAATAACTATTACCGTATTATACGTGGCGTAAACAATGCGTAGAATTAGGAATACATAAATAATAACTTAGGACTACGTAAATAATAAGATAAATAATACTTAGAAATAAGAATATATAAATTAAAATATTGCTCGGAATAAAATAGAATTCATGGTATATGTAATTCGGTAAATGTAATAAAATGGAGATTATGTATAATTACCGATAATTATTTATAAAAATCATAGATAATTATGCATAATCACTGGATTAATGAAATAAATATTTATCGCCGTACAAATATATATGGTGTAAATAATGCTTAGAATTAAGAAATACATAAATAATAATATAAATAATACTTAGAATTAAGAAAGATATTAATTAAATATTGGTCGGAGTAAAATAGAATTCCTGGTACATGAGTTAGGGTAAATGTAATAAAATGGTTCTTATGTATAATTACCAGTAAATATTCATAATCGCCAGTAGTGATTATGAATAATCATCAATAAGTTTAGTGGTAACTTTAAACAATCATTGGTAATTATACATAATAAAATGGTGATTATGTACTATTACCGGTAATTATTCATAATCATCAGTGGTGATTATGAATAATCACCAATAAGTTTATTGGTAACTATGAATAATCATCGGTAATTACACGTAATCATGTAATTATATATAGTAAGATAGTAATTACGTGCAATTACCAATAATTATTCATAATCCCCGCTGGTGATTATGAATAAATACCAATAAGTTAAGTGGTAGTTATAAACAATCATTGATAATTATACATAATAGGATGGTGATTACGTGCAATTACCTTTAATTATTCATAATCCCCACTAGTGATTATGAATAATCATTAATAAGTTTAGTGGTAACTACGATTAATCATCCGTAATTATACATAATCACCGAATTAATCACATTTACCGTAATATATATATAAGATTAAAATGGAAAATTATTTGAGAAATAAATATGCTTAGCATGAATATTATAAAGCGTTGCATAAGTGTTCAAACATGCCTAAATCTTAGTCTTTTTTTCGACAATGCAAATAAATAACAAGTATTGTCAAGGTCAAAGATAATTTCAGGGACGAAATCCCACATTACTACAACAACATCAGCCATGATAATGAAAAGCCTGCATTTCCTTCCTTTCAGGGTAATTGACAATTTACATTTCATCCACGACAAAAGCTTTTCATTCGATAGATCCATCTTAAATATTAATCATGGGATAAATAAACGCTACATTGTGTAGCACAAGAAAGAGTTGATATATCACCTAACACATCGGACCAACTTCCGTATACATCTCCTGGCGAAAGAAAATCTTCGAGATGACCCTCACCAGCTATTAGGGCTCTTTCCTCATATTCGAGTGATTTATCGCAGCTATCCATTCTTCCTGAAAAGCCCAAGAAAACTTCTCTCTCTTTTTATTTTCCCCATCTTCCCTCTAATATTATTCCATTTTTCTCACAAGGCGGCCATAGAAAAGTACTGGCGGCGATATTTTCACAGCCAATTGCGCAGATTGGCGATAAGACAGCAGTTGTCTGTCCTTCAGCCAGCGATGCCTCTGTAGCAGCAAAGGTAGAGAAAAAGATGGGGCAGAAAAATTGACTGAAATAATGTCCGCATGAAGTCTAGTTTCTCCTCTTTGGATTTAATCTGATTATAGAAATACCGGATGAAGGAATTGAAAAATTGGGAAATTTCGGTAATGGTTTTTTAGCGCTTAGGACGTCGTTCGTTTCCGTTTAATTTTAAAAAGCTATCCGGTGGATATTTGAGAGTGAACGGTCTTCTTGAATGCTACGCGCTCATTTGTTTCAATTTGCTGTAGGATGGATATAACAGCAGAAGTGGATTGAAGTATTCACTCAATTTTACATCTATATGATCTAGAAAGGAAATATTTGCACCGTAGAATTTAAGTCTATTCTATTAAATGTGGTAATATATCATGGAATATACGAAAATAATATAGGAAATTTAAACCCATTTTGTTAAAATTCTTTGTATACTAGGAAAAAAAAAGGAGTCTATGTGAGAAATGCCGATTTAATCAATTTTGATACATTTATATATCATGGAAAATTTGGTAATAATTTTGGAATCTAACACCATTTAATTAAACTTATTTTATATCATGATAAAAAGAATTTTATACGTGAAACCTTGACCTATTATTTTCAATAAATTCAGATACTATTGCAAATACAAAAATATTACATGAAATTAATGCCCATTTTATTAAAAATTATCTGTTATTTAATGCAAAAATGAGCAAATGAGAAATATAAACCTAAGTGCATTCATATATCCTAGCAAAATGCGATTGTTTTTCTAATTATTTGTTTATTGCGAGGCAAAAAGAATCCGAAACTAGAAATCATTCTTACTCCATTAAAAAAGTTTTTATAATATGATAATTGGAACAATAATGTGTTCATAATTGTACATAATATTATTATTCATTATACAAATTAATTGCACATATTATTAAGTTCAACTGTGGAAAAAATGGAAGCTAACCCACTTTATTCCCGCATTATTCATCGTACAATCACAAAAATAAGCATCATTCGAAAGAATTTATAATACTCAAAGTTTTTCGAATTTAAATTTTATAAGAGGCCATCTATATATTTCAAAAAGTACAAACTTCAAATTCTCCAACTGCAACCTCCCCCCTTTTTTTTTCTCTTCAATTTTCAAAATTACATCAAAAAGTCTTCCCATGAATCACTTTTATCATTCTAGATCAATTCGGTTCGAAATTATGAAGTACCCAAATTTTGGCCATCTAATGGTGAAATAAAATGGTGGAGTTTTGTTCATGCCTTAACACTTTCAACTCTACCGACGTGATATCTCGTCTTTCAGATACTTCCAATTACAGGTTTCTGTGGACTTAAATTTGTCTCTTATGCCAGTTTAGATAGGTTGAACTTTCTAGTACATATCTGAAGAATACCTTTACTTTTTTTCATTTATTTATTTCTATAAAAAATGTCAACAGCCAAAAAAACTGATATTTGTCTCTTCATGGGGGTTTTATCTAATTCATCCTTAGCGATGAATGTGTTAAAAAATCATATAATTATTGAGCAAAACTCTTTTTGTTATGAAATATATGATATTTTACACATTTTGCACCATATTTATCGTTAAAAAGTAATTTTTAATAACATTTTCAAAGCCTTTCAAAATTAGAGTTTAAAAGTTTTTAAGCGACGACACATCTTAATTTAGTCATAACTTGAAGGAAAGGACCATTTTATGTGAGCATGTAAAGTTTTAGCTCACTCTTATGAGTAGTTTTTCCGTCATATTAAGTTTTCTACATTAATTCTAAAACAATGCCTTTAGGAGCGCATTCACAAATATCAAAATGGCGACAACATTTTATTTGGCATCCAAATGCTACTGATAATGCCTTTTTTTAATCAAATATCATTTTCCGTGTTGTTGCAATATAAGAGAGTATAAAAAATCCGACAGTTGCAAAAAAAAAAAAATGAAATTTAAATTTAAAAAAAAAAAATACTTTCTAGTATCATAATGCCTTATTAATAGTCCCTACTTTTACGTCTGATGGGGAATCTGTTCTTGTGGAAAGCAAAACTTCTTATTCTTCAGCTTATATAATGTAATTTACAAAATATAAGAAGTGAATGAAAAATGAATTTTATCTCCTAATAAATGCTTTGTAGAATTGTAACTATTTAATTTTACAAACATACTGACCAAATTATTTAACTTTATAATTAATGCATAATGAAAACTATCTTTCGTACTAAGTAAAGAGATATTTATGTTTTCTTAAAATTATTGATGATTGCCAAGATTACAGATTTCATAAACTTAAATTATAGAAAATTTAATTATTATACAAATGGATATAATCATAAATTAAATAAAAGAAATTCAAGTGTCAAAACATTATTGTATAATGCATTTAGTATTAATTTTTGAATCTATTGTTTATTTTACATTTATTCTCTACATATGCGAAAATGGAGAATTTCAATAATTTTGATGAGTCACATATGTGGCGCAGTTGTTATTCCTTCTTTCTCAGATTTATGTATCTCAGTTATATCATATTTTAAGTCACAAATACGTTACTGAGCCAATTTTGTTGTAAATACTTTTATACTAAAATAAACATAAAGAAATGCACCTAAGAACCTTAAAAATGGTATTTCTAAATTACATATGCATATCAGTTCAATCTAATTGACCTTAAATAAAATTCATAAATAATACTACCTATAACACGATTCATCAAAATGCCGAAGTCAAACATTTTGAAATCTACAATAATTTACTTGCACTTCTCAAACGCACAGGTAATTAATTCAAAGCTGAAAAGCAAAATGCTAAATAATATGCTACACAAACATATTTTAAAAGATAAATCATTATTTATCAGTAAGATATGTCAGAGAATATATATTTTTGGCCTCAGAAGTAATTCGAAAAAAAGAGCTAATCAAATTTTTCCAGAGATAAAAACATGTACTATGGTTTGTGTCACGTTTCATCAACTTGAGGCCAAATCTCGAAAGGTGTGGTATTTGAGCATGTTATCAGAGCGATCAATTTCCACAGGTTGCAATATTCTTTCAGGGAAGACGAGGCACATCGATAAGTTGGTGGATAACCTTAGGGTATCGACTTATAAATCTGTAATATTTTGTTGTATACTACGTGCCACACATGCGAATGTTAATTTCTTGTGTTAGAATGAATATTAAATGTAGATAATGATGAAAAGTATTCATTTTTTTAGTTTAAACAGTTTATGTTTGGATTTCAAATAAGATATTATGAACTATGGAATTAGATGAGAGAGTTTTATAATTTTAACAATTTATACAACTATAGAATTTATATGTGATTGTTTTGCCAATTACTTGTCTGAATGGAAAATCCCAACCTTTTTATCTGATTTCCGGTTGATGTCTATTAAAGATACACCATTTTTTCCCGTATATTTAAGTTTTTTTTTCTTATAACTTGGTTAAAAGTTCTTTGTTTAGATTTGTTGGTTGCTAATGTATCTCTTCTAATAACAAAGATACATGTATGTGTAATGTGGCTCTTTAAGCTAGACCATTTGATAAACATTTACTAAATTTTGCAGATATTTACTTTGCAGGATGGAAATAGCACCTCATAGCGATTTTTTTTGGTTTTAATTAATTAAAAATTAAGTGAAATTTTGAGATTTTTTCCACTATGGCTCACAACATCACATACCAAATTTCATATATCTGAATCATTTCGCTGGTGAATTATTGCTTTCTCAGGCATGTAAAAAAATGCTGACCAACAAATATTGGACCAATAAATATACAGACCAACAAATACACGTACAGACCAACAGATGGCAATCTGATGATGAGATATCTTCAAAATTTGATACAGTTTTACGTTTTAGATGCTTAAAGTATGTACCAAACTTTATCCATCTAGTTCATTACATTTTGTAGTTATCATGCTCATCTCATCTAACAAATTTCGTTCAAAATTATCGTTACAAACGTTTCATTTAAGGAAATTAATTAGCCTCTCTGATTGCATATTTTGTCCTGACACATGAAATATATTCTATACTTTTTATATTTTATTTTCTCGTAGGCAAAGTAATGTAAATGATAATTTTGAAAAATTGAGACGTTGGAGACTTCTTTGAGTACAAAAAAAACTCATTTATGGAATTATGTCTGTCTGTCTGCGAACAAGATAATGCAAAAGTGCTTTTTACTAGAGGAATGAAATTTAGTATATTGTTTCAGAAATTCATAAATATCTATATGTGTGCAGTTTCGCAAATAGGTGAACGCAATAACTGAAAAGCACGATTTAGAAAAATTAAATTTGGTTTGCGTTGATTTAACTAAAATAACAAATATGTGTCAAATTTTGGAACAAAACGGAAGTATGTGACTTACTTTTACACCAAAATTGGTTGGTTTCCATCAAATTTTCAATGAAATCCGTTTACTGGAAGCTTGTTTACCTATGTATTTGAATGTAAAAGAATACCATAATTACAAAACGCAGAACCAGTTAAGGTATATGACTATGTTTGAAAGATGGTTATATTTTTTAAATTCAGCATAAAAAAGATTGAAAAAACACGCATGAAACCAAAATACGGCAGTTAAAAATGGTAAAGCGTTTTTAAAAATGGGGAAAAAGGGCCTTTTTGGTCAAAAAGAAGTGTAAAGCAAAAAAACTTTCATTTAAGAAGTTTATCAAATGATTTGCTTAAAATTTTGCAGACAGCTTAAAAAAAATATTACGTAATTCCTGAAGTAAAAATATAAGCTGTATTCCTATCCTTTCCTTAAATATTGGGATTCAGCTGCTAAAAAAACTAAAATTATCATTTTTTCCACAATTTAAAGCATTAAAACAACAATAAAATAATCCTAAATAAATAGATTAGTTATTCTGTACTTCAGGAATTGCAAAACACATTGAGAAATTATTATACTGAATTTAAAGAAAAAAATATATGCATCACATTTTAATTTATGAGATTTTTTGTAAGAAAATTGCACCAAGATTAGGATGAGAGAAAATAACATTTAAATAAGTAAAATAGCATTTAAACGTATGTACGGGATGTGGCAGAAAAACTCGGAAAAAACAAATTTTAATATAAATTGATTAAAAATTAATAAATTAACAAAATATAACAAATAATAGTAAGAGTAGACTTTTACTGATAAATAAATTTAATTGGTTTCAAAGTGGCCGGCTTTTACAGTGATGCAGAGGCTCAAACGCTTATTGAATTTTTCAGCAATGGACCGCAAGTCTTCTTCCTTTAATCTATCCATTCCAGCATAAGTCATAGATTTAGTGAGTCCAAACTTTTATGTCGTTTAGTGCAAGTCCTAGACTCCAAAATACACCATACACTTTAATCACGGGATTGAGATTCGGCAAATATTGTGCCCATTCTCCAGATGATACCACGTCCAGAAAATATTCCTTCCACCACTCCTCTGCCTTTTTAGCCTTCTGAGTTGATGCAGAGTCTTGTTGAAATTACCACTTTACACTGCCGAAGAGCGTTTTGGTCCACGGAAATATAACAGCTTCTAGAATGTCCCACTGGTACACTTTTTAAATTATTTTAACTCCCTCATCGGCAAAAACCAGAGATGTTTTGCAGCTTTTGCAAATTCCGCTTCAGACCATGACCGACTTTGGATTTTTGCGATGTTCCGATGTTGCGATTGCTGAAGTGCTTGGTGTGTCTACAGACCAGATCCTATAGTTCTAGGAGTTACGAACTTTTGGACTGTAAAGAACTTCTCATTAGTGAAAAAGAATCTCTCTCAGTTCTGAAATGCGGTCCATTTCAAAAAATTTCGGCGTCTTTGGAGCCGCGCAAGTTTGTTTACTTCAGTGAGAAGCTGAAGTTTCTGGATCTTGTAAGGCTTCAGTCCAAGCTCTGATTTTGCCAATCGTTGCTCTGATTGGTCCCTTATTTCCAGTTCACGAGTGATCGTTCTCATGGGAACCTTCGAATTTCATTGAACTCGCTTTTTGATAACCTACGACTACTGAAAGTGTTCACCATATATTTTAGTTCACTTCCTGGACTTTGACTGCCATTGCCAGCTCTTTGAACGATAGATTGCATCAGGCACTGTTTGCCGAGACACATTAAGTAAACGAACGACTTCATACTATTCGTTCTCCTACTTTAAAATAGCATATCTTTTGCTTGGCATTGTAAAAAGGCCAAAAAATCAGTACATAAACTAAAAGATACATTATAAAATATGTTATAATTGAAGTGATAGACAAAAAATTAAAAAGAAATTAATGAACTTCTATTCTATGATGTAATAACTTTGTCCGTGTTTTTGTGCTGCATCCTGTAAATAGAAACATAAAAATCATCGTAACTTCCCTAAAAAAGGACTAAAAATAAAATTCAAACGGTTATATAAAGAAAACTGTTCGAACATTAAGAATGTTTAATAAAAAATCATATGTTCATAAAGAAAAATCGATTTTTCAATGTAATCGCCTATCTTAAATAAAATTTTATACCCAATTTTTACACCTAAAGCATAGATCCGTATTAAATTTTGAATCAAATCTGTTAAATGATTCTCTGTGTATATTTTCGCCCTCTTTTAAATATAAAACTCAAAAAAAAAAAAACCCCAAGAACTTCTATACTTATAATAAAGCTCAATGTGTGTGTGTGTGTGTGTGTGTGTGTGTGTGTGTGTGTGTGTGTGTGTGTGTTGGCGCTCTACAGACCAGACCATTCAACCTACAGCTACCAAATTTGACACGTGTATACCTTGGAGGCCGGGAATGTGCACCTGGGGGTTATTTTTTCGAATTTTTAACTAGAATTTAATTTATTTAAAAATTAAGCGAAATGTTGACGTGTTTCTGCTATAACTGCCGAAAATATTACCGCACAAAAAAGATTTTTACATGAAGTTAAAGATAAAAAATTTATCTTTTAAATGATACTACTGTTTTAATCTTAAGATTAAATTTCTATTTTTAATGAATTTTTAAATAAATATTTTAACTATGTTTTTCAATAATTTTTTTCGTCAAAAATAAAAATGAGGATTAAGCACGTTTCGCATTCATGAGAAAAAAATAGCTTTTTTCAAAGTGTTGCCATCACATTGATTAAAGCTCTAACAGAAAATAAATTAAATCTTTTTGGAAATGAAATCTGCAAAAATATAATTTTCGGCAAGTGTCTGTAGGAAATGAAACAAATATGAAATATTATTTTTTTCTAAAAAATAAATTCAAGAAAAATTATTTTATGATCTTTTCCACTCTCTATACAGGGTGTTTATTCAGTCCCGGATCCATTTTGATATTTAATGACTCATAAAATAATGAAAATGTAAACAAACTTATGGCATTTATTGATGGAATAACTCATATATTTTCCTTTTCAGGTTTGAATATTTTTACTTTTGTAAATATCGTCTGCGCGTGTTTTTAATTTCAGATAATTTCATTTTCCAGTCTAAATATCTGTACTTTTCTAAATATCGTCTGCTTATTAATTGCATTTTTCTCTCTTTTGTTTTTGGCAACTATTGAAATGTTATGTTTACTTTTGATGTGTTTGTTCAATGTAGTACTTTTGTATGTGATGTTTTATTCGATCGGATATTAAGGAGAATGCATACACCACAAGAGAAAGCACAGATTTTATGGTGGTCATAGAGTTAATTTCCAATCAACTAAATCACTCACTTTTAAGAGTTAATTTCAAATCACTTAAACTGACTGATTTATGAAGATTTGAATATCACTATTCAATAAAAAAAGGATAATTTTAGATTTTTCATCGATCGTTTCAAAGAAAATACGCCAATAAGCGCGCAGGTTTCTCAAGATTAATTGGCCTAAGATTATGAAAATGGTGAGTTTTTCTAAATTTTTTAACATTTAAAACTTCATAAATAAGTCTTAGTTGATCGTGGAAAATAGAAACATTTATTCATTTATTTAAAATTTGGTGTGTCCAGAATATATATCAGAATATGATACCTTACTGCATTAAATTTAGACTTCATAATTTTTGAAATATATTTATAAGCAGGAATAAAATATTATTATTGATTTCATTTCAATCCTTTTGAAAGCACAACTAAAAACTGAATTTTATACTGAATCTCAGAAATTTTTGTTGAATTATTGTTTGAGATATTACATAAACTAGAAAATTTTTTTGTAGTTAACATAAGACTTAAATATCGAGCGATTTTGTTCGCAATACTCATATTCAATAATAATAATAATTAATAAATAACAATAAAGATGATAAATAAAATAAAACGCTTGGTTTTATTAAAAAATATCTTAATATTAATTGCAATTTCGTCATTTTCATTTTTAATTAAAGTTGAAGTTTTACCGGAAATGGCAACAAATTAGCAAAATATATATAGTAAATTGAACGAAACGATCTAAACAGTATAAGTTTGGAATGACTATCAAAATTTGAAGATTAAAAATGTTTTGTTTTAGAATCCTTTAAGAGACCAGTAACTTAAAATATTTAATTGAAAATTGTAGCGAGCGGTAATACTGGCGAACCGGCTGGTCGCCAAAGGCGGCTAGTAAATAAATAAAATACAGTATGTGATTGTGTTATAAAAATTGTAGTTTCGCGTTAAATTTACGCTTTATTTGGTCGTAGAAAAATTCATCCAAAATACATATTAAATTTTCTTCACTATGCAAAGAAACACAAAAAAAAAGTCATATTTTAGATATAAAAAAACTGAAGGTTAAAGTCATGCAACTCATTGCGTTAGCCCAAATCCCAATTTTTATAGGTTAATAGGAGAGGTATAGCATCTTTATTAGGGAATGTGCGAAAAAATGTCAGATTTCTCTCACTGATTCGCATATCAAATACATTGGCGCTGTCCTTTTAGTTTACGCCAGAAATCCTGATTCACTTTGAATCAGTGAACATACAAACATTGTAACTATTTTCCTACTTCCTTGTGGTAACCACAAACCATTTTATAATACACACCCTTAATAACAGATTAGGATACCCGCTCAATTACGTTCACGAAAACGAAACTACTTTTGGCGGAACATCGTTCACAGGTGGCTGATCAGAAAAAAGCCGTCATGGAACTTTAAGATTGTTAGCTGGCAAGAAATAATAGCAGTTGTTCTTATTCCAGAGCTGTAATTACCCCGATGCTTGGTGAATGATTTGGTACCAGAAAGTCAATCAAGCCATTGGGCCTTGTCCTTGATTGTCGTTTGAAACTCTTTTTCTTCATTGTTCTTTGAGCTTCGATTGTTTCACAGGTGTCAGGATACGTGAAGCCTTGTACAGGTGCGTCTAATCCAACCGAAACTACGAGAAGCTTCTTGGAGATGTGTGTTTAAGATTCGCACGAGAAGAAAATAACTTCCGGACTGAAACAACTAAATCTCGTAATGAAATTAGTGAAGGGTGGCGTTCTTTCTGGACCATTCATGAAAGAAAAAGATATGCAGATAAAGGAACTTTTTGTAAATACCTTTTCTGAATGAACTAAAAGGTGAAGATTAATTTTTTGAAGTGTCACCAAGAAGAGTTCGGCAGTTCTGGACTAAAATAACTGAATGGCGTAATGAGTGAAGGATGGAGTTCTTTCTAGACCATTCGCGAAAGAAAAAAATATGTAGATAAAGGAAATTTTTGTAAATACATTTTTTAAATGTACTAAAAGCTGTAGATTAATTTCTTTTGAAGTGTTACTAAGAAGAGATGGGCAACTAAATCTTGTAATGAAATTAGTGAATTGTTGTATTCTTTCTGGACCATTCATGAAAGAAAAAGATACGTTGATAAAGGAACTTTTTGTAAATAAATTTTTTAAATGAACTAAAAGGTGTAGATTCATTTTTTGAAGTGTCTCAAAGAAGAGTTGAGCAGTTCAGGACTAAAATAACTAAATCTCGTAATGAGTGATGGGTGGCGTTCTTTCGAGATCATTCGCGAAAGAAAAAGATATGTAGATAAAGAAACTTTTTGTAAATGCATTTTTTAAATGAACTAAAAGGTGTAGATTCATTTTTGAAGTGTCACCAAGAAGAGTTGAACAGTTCCGGACTAAAACAATTAAATCTCGTAATGAATGAAGGGTTTCGTTCTTTCTGGACAATTCGTGTAAGAAAAAGATATGTAGATGAAGGAATTTTGTAAATACATTTTTTAAATGCACTAAAAGGTGTCAAATAATTTTTTTTGAAGTATCACTAAGAAGATTTGGGTAGTTCCGGACTAAAGTAACTAAATCTAGTATTGAAATTAGTGAAGGACTAGAAGGCGTTATTTCTGGACCATTCATGGGAGAAAAAGATATGTAGATAAAGAAAAAAATGTATTTTCGTAAACATATTTTTTAATGAGCTAAAATGTGTAGAATATTTTTGAAGTTTCATGTGGAAACGGTAACTCAAAACCACTTTCAGCTAAAATATAGTTTTTACACCAAATTTGTAGATTGAAGGAAATCTATTCATAAGAAGCTTGGCCATTCGACTACAAGTGAACTCGACAACAAACTGCAGAAAGCTGGGTTGATAAAATTTATAATTCAGGTTTAGCATCTGAAATGTATATTCCAAGCAAATTGTAAACCAAATCTGTAGAAGAATTAATTGTCTGTGTGTATGTACATGTAAACGCAATAACTCGAAAGCCCAATGTCTTAAATAAATGAAATTTGGTATGTGATCTTCCGACGATAATTGCAGTTTTATGACATAGTTTTACATAGTTATAAGAATACAATGTGTCTTGGAGGACGGTTGCAATTTTTTCACTTTTTTTCTGGGACCATGATATTAGAAAGTTTTGTTTATGGAATATGGTCTCAACATGCGCACCGTTTTATATAATAACCGTAATTTCAGAATACCATGGAGAATGGTAACAATTTTTTCACCTCTTCAACCATATTAACAGAATACTATGTTATTAGACAATGGGAGCAATTTTTGTATTGCTTTATATGACAACCATGTTATCAGAATGCTATGTGGTTGGGGGATGATCGCAACTTTTGCATCGCTTTAGATGGTAATAATGTCAGCAGAATATTCTGTAATTGGAACTTTTCCACAGTTTTTACACTGTGTTATACAGGCAATGTGAACAGAATGCTATGGTATAGAGAATTCTGTTATGGGAGAGTGCCGCAGATTTTACACCAAGTTATACAGACGCTGTGAGAACAGAATGCTATAGTGTAGAATATTCTATTACGGCAGGACACCGCAATTTTTATATTCTATTATACAACTGTGCGAACAGAATGCTATGGTGTAGAATATTCTGTTAGGGGAAGATATCACAGTTTATACACCGTGTTATACAGAGAATGCGCGAACAAGATGCTATGATGTCGAATATTCTGCTACGGAAGGCTGCCGTAGTTTTTACCCTGTGATATATACAGCTGAGAGAACAGAATGCTATGGTGTAGAATTCTGTTCGCACATTTTCCCTTAACAGAATTCTGTTATGGGGTATGCCGCAGATTTTACATCGTGTTATGCTGTGCGAATAGAATATTATCGTATATAATATTCTACAAAGGAAGAGTGCAGTAGCTCGCACTGTGTTATACAGACAGTGTGCGAACAGAATGCTATAATGTGAAATATTCTGTTATGGGAGAGTGTCGTATTTTCTACGCCATATTATACAGACATTGTGGGAACATAATGCCATAGTGTAGCTGGATTGACTATACCTAGAAAGTTTTTGAAGAATATAGTTTCAGAACATTTAATATACAATACAAAACAAGTATACCCATATTGTAAATTTTTCGAAAATTCGTATCGTAACAATGTTTTCTGACCTCTACTCTTGAAATGAATCAGAAAATTTATCATCTTCATTTCCGGGGATAAGCCATTATTTAAAAAAAAGCCATAGCACCCTAACATCTCCTTTAAAACATTCATCACTCTATCCACTTCCATATATTCAGCTCGCGTTCACCAGTAAATAAGCAGCTGAAGAAGACAAAAACCAGTAACGATACATTAAGCAACGATTTACCAATTATTCCTCTGGAGGAGGAGGAAGCCTCAAGTTCCAGAGAACCAGCCAAGCTTAAGGTTCACGCAGGGCATGCATATAATATATCTTAATACCATTATCATCATCAGCGATCCTGAATGATCAGCTACACAAGTGACACCAAGTGAGCAGACCCGCCCACTGGTTACACTTATTACATAGTTTCTCTTCACTTCGCTTCTTTTTTTTATTAGTTTTCTTCTAAGCAGGCACTCCCAAGTATCACGATATATCGCGCATGAACACAACTTTCTTTTGTTGGAGCTTTTTTCTTCCTTTTTGCCTTTGCTGAGTCCACCTTAAAGCTGGTTTTCTTTTCTTTTCTTTTCTTCTTTTTTTTGTGTTCTTTTTATTTTAGTGATTTCCCTTTTTACCATATTACCTTGGACTGGATTTCGTGCCACTGCGCATGTTCGATGGGGGCCTGCAGCAGCCTGTTGCGTGACTTCGTCGATTGAGGAAGTGCACGCGACAGTGGGTTAAGTCAACGATGGAAAAATTGCTGATGGGTTTTTGTATGATGTAATCTTTGTCTTAAAGCACTGGTCAGATTTGGAACAGGAAGAATTTGTGTCGGCATTGCATCGCTAGGTTAGAGATTTTCGCTTACAATCATTTTTAGATTCGTTTCTTATTTGACTCATATTTATCAAAGGCAGTAATTCGAAACTGAAATCTATAAAAACCGAAATGGTAATCATATTTCCAGTTTCATAATGGCAGCATGTTTAACAATTTTTCATTTAAACGCTTTTATAGATTCTTTTCTAATTTCACTAAAATATGAAATGAAAGAAGTACCTGAAAATTAAACCCATGAAATCGGAAACAGTAATCATATTTTCCCGTTATAAATGAGCGAGTTTTCGCTTAAACGCATTTTTAGATTCCTTTCTTATTTAACTAACATTTATTTATCAAAGGCAGTAATTAGAAACTGAAATCTATGAAACCAGAAATGGTAATCATATTTCCAGTTTCATAATGGTAGCATGTTTAACAATTTTTCATTTAAACGTTTTTATAGATTCTTTTCTTATTTCACTAAAATACGAAATAAAAGAAGTATCTGAAAATTAAACATGTGAAATTGGAAATTGTAGTCACATTGTTATTACGCCGTTATAATTTGGCAATTTTTCACTTAAACGCATTTTTAGATTCCGGTCTTATTTGACTAAAATATGGAATAAAAGATATATCTAAAAATTAAATCCTAAAACTGGAAATAGTAGCCTTATTTTCTTATTATCTAGCCAGTTTAACATTTTTTTTATTTAAATACATTTTATGATTATTTTTTTCTTTGACTAAAGCATGGATTAAAAATATATCTAAAAATGAAACCCATTAAATGGGAAATGGATGTCACAATTTTACTTTTTTTATTTACAAGAGAATATATTACACATTAAAAAATTCTAGCTCGAAATTTTGACAAATTACCAAGTTTGAGACTTTCATGAGTCCGAAAAGCCATAAGATAAGACATAAGATTGTATGTGAACACATTGATTCAAAGGCGCTTTGAGCTTGATGGATGAAATTTGGTGCATTATCTTTACATCAAATGTGTTGATTTCAATCAACTTTTGAGTGAAATCCATTTGGAGAAAGTCTAGCTCTACAGCTATCCAAATATGTTAAAACGGTAAATAGAAAGCGAAAATAAGTAAATTGATTAAATTTAAATTGTTTTATCATCTAAAGTGTGAATTAATATCATGTTTTGAATAAGATCCGATAACTATCTGTTGTTATATGCTTTTGCATGCATCTAGACACAATAATTCAAAAGCATAACAACTTGGCAAAATAAACTTTGACTCACAGTTTAAATGCAGATTTTTATCAAATTTTGAATCAAATGTGTCAAAAGATTGAGCGTTTGTCGCCTGATATTTGACTACACTGATATTTCATTCTTCAAAACTTTTATACATTCTTGCGAATGAATCGTATCTATTTGGTTCAATAATAGATTAGAAAATAACCACTGCCCCTGAAAAGGCTATATAAAAATACATTGATATTTGATTCTTCAACACTTTTTCCTGCACTTTCTAAGGAATCATACCTACGTGATTGCAAATGTAATTCTTTCTTCTAAAATAAACGAATCATTGTGTTTGCATAACTCAAGTGATTATCATGGATCTCTATACTTAGACTGTTGGCATTTCCCTTTATTTTGAGATAAGTATCTCACTTTCCTCATTTGAATTACCTCATTCATTTCTACGAGTGAGAATTATTATACTTATGAGTTATTATCACTTATCTATTCGCCTTGTGTCTTTATAGCCTATTCTTATTTTTCATTACTTATCAAAGAATTGAAAGAAATGGCATGAAATCCCCGATCACGATCGACTTTTGCGCCTCATATGTGACTACACAATCATCGAAGATTACAGTACTTAAAATAAATTATAGATTTGTGTGGCATAAAAAATAACCTGAAAACGATTTGCGAACGAAATGTTTTGCATTTTTTTTGTATTAATTTATTGCGATAAAATTCTAAGGAAAGATAATAAATGACTTTAAGCAAGTTTTGTGCTCATTTTCAGGAGATTAAATGTGGAAAAAAATACATATAAATAAAAGAAAGAGAAAGACATATTATTTTCAACTGAAAAAATCCTTTACATGAAGTAAATAATTATATTTTATGTTGTGTCAGTCAAAAACCGCATTGCTGAAAATATGGATTCAGCTGAATTACAATTCCTGGATAAGAGAAGCAAAGTGGAATTAAAACTATTGACTTGACTTTAGACATTTTCAATCCTATTCGAATTATACTCTCCTTTAATTTATAAACATAGTTTTTCTATTAAACTCTTTAGAGAAGGTGTTCGCTTTCATATAGACCCAACTACTAATTTCTAAACCGCTATTAAAAAGAGTTCCTCTCGGCAAGCTGGAAGTCAAAAGGTAGATTCTTTTACATCTACGTTACACTGGTGTCCTGGCATAGGGGTAGCGTATCTTCCCCGTGATTTGGGCGTCCTGGGGTCGAGTCCCAGTTTGGGCATGGTTATTCTTCCGTTGTTCTATATGTGTGAATGTGCCCTTCTGTAGAAAGGGGTTGTACAAGCGAATGAATGATGCGTGAGTAGCAAAGTCGTATTCTTGGCCCTACTTGGCGTTATTATGAAAATAAGAGGCGTAGAGGAACACATGTAAGTTACTGTTTGGCAGTATAAATTACTGATGCCAGAAACAGTCAAAATTAGTTCTTGGAAATCCCTTTTCAGCCCCTAAGATATTGCCATTCTCGTAAAACTTTAAATACAAAAGTTGTTCGTCTTAATGAGGCGCTAATTTACTTTTATCACACACACACATATATGCAAACTTTTGAATGAAAGGTGGGTTCTAGGGACCATGATTGGAACTGAAGAAATTTACCCGAAGTCTTGTCATGAGAACCACTGCAATGGGTAATATTCCTATAGGAAGCTACCTAAAAGACATATATTTTCAAATGGAAAACACCATTAAAAGACAGGACTGTATATATTTTATGCTGTTTGTGTTAATAATAAAGTTTAAAGTTTGTGTAATTAATAAGCGCATTTCTCAAAATATTATGGAGTAATTTTCTTTACATTTCCTTGGCTTTATCATAGATGCTTAATAATATATTCTTGACACTTTAAAATTTTTAATTAAACAGCAAAAACGTTTTATGTTTAAAATTGAATTTGATAGCTTTATAGTTTTAAACTTTATTGCACCATCTCGATATCCATATACTGAAGAATCTTCCGCTTGAAAATCATTGAAATTTTCTAAAACTGTGTAAATAGTGATAATAAAACTTTAAATGAAATTTTTTCGTTTAAAATGCTAAAGAGTCAAAAATATTTAAACCAAAAAAACCCCAAGAGAATGCTAAAAAAATTAATTTGTTAATTTTTTATCCATTGCTTTTATTAGTTAGGAAACATAAAATATTCTTTATGTCATTTAGAATAATTCTCAAATTGGAATTATATATCTATTAATAACGGTTTAAAAATGAACTGATGCGTTACAGTTGTTATAATCCTATTGCATATTAATAATATGGACTTAAATGAAGTTTTGACTCACAAACACATATATACGCACTCAAAAGAAATCCATATTAATAACTTAGACAACAGATTCAACACAGCAATAAAAGTGATAAGGTTTAGTTTTTAAATGATGATCTTAATTTACGTTAAAAGCAATTTTGAATATAGATTGCTTTTCTTGGAATTTGTATTTTAGAATGCATGATTTTTTCGGTCTGTTAGTAATTATTAAATTATTAACATTAAAATATTTTTATTGTAATCTTATGCTGTAAGTTTACTTTTAACTACAATTATGCATTAAATGTTGCAATAAATTACATCCAACTGATATATCAAATTTTAAAGTTGTATCAATACTTCAAATACAATTTGTTAATTGTATTTTCAGAATATAGCTATAAAGACAAAAAGAAATTTCAAGCACTCTTTTGCACTAAAACAAAAAAAAATCTTTTAATCACAAATTTAGATATAATAATAAAAACATGTATATTATAAATTATAAAAAAAATTATAAAGCTAAATTGGAATTCAACATTTACAATAGATTTTAATTTTAACGAGTGTTTAAGAATTTTTTTCTTATGAAATTCATATTGGTTTTTTTTTTATAGCCTTACTTTAAGATCCTCAAAGTTTTGCAATTGTGCTTACATATCCAAATTTTTGAAAAAGTATCTTTCTATTTTGAAGACACTAATAAACCTATATTTTTAGTAATTTCTGCTGTCTGAATCATTATTATAAATCTTCACTTCAAATAACAGAGCATATTTCAATTTGCAAGAGTCAATGATAAAAAGAAGTAAGTAAATTTTTCCGTAATAAATATCGAATTATTCAGGCTTTTTTTTCAAGATTTTAAACCGTTACGGTCTTTATACCAATTTTGTATATTTCTATCAAATTTCGATAAAGCTCAGCACAGAGAAAGCCTGTCTGTCCCGCTTTTGAATACAAATTAATACAAAAACTACAAAACGGAAAGATCTAGATAGATAAAACTCGGTGAGCAAAATTAACGTCTATAGCGTGGAAACTTAACGAATTTTGAGCCAAAAAAAGCAAGGGTTTTAATGTCTATCTGTTTGAATGGTCTGTGCTTTTAGAAATTTATAAATGAGATATATCAAAAACTGAGTTATTTAAATACATCAAATTTGGTATTGGATTCCGTGACTAAAAGTGTAGTTTTGGGTCAAATTTTGATTTCAATAAAATTCTATTGCTAAACATTTAGCAAAAAAAATAGATAAAAACTTGTCGAAATTCAGGAAAATATTACTCGGCTATTAAATTAGTATTAATAAAAAGATTAAAATAGTAATAATAATTAATTTTAAATTTAATAATAAATAAGTTTTAGTAATAAATTTTAAAATAGTATAAAAATCATTTTTGTACACTAATATTTTCAGGAATTATTGAGAGAAAAAATTGCCAAATCTTGCATACACATTCTCAATATTCAAAAGCTTGCCAAATTTTATAGCACAATCTCAGTTTTGTTTCTTAAAGCGCCAACACATGCACATTATCTTATTATTAGTAGCGATTATATCTGGTAAACTGTATTTTATGCACATTTTCATAAAAATCAAACTTTTTTTTTGTCGAACATCTTATACAAAGAATGAATACAAAATACATACAACAAATTGCACGCTTCCTCTAGAAAAGTAAATTTAATGCTGATAGCATCTGCCGACTTCCACTTCACGTCTTTCAACATTTCATTTCCTGGAAATGCACGTAAATTATACTTACAACCAAGATTCGGAACATCCTTCCCTCAGTGGAGGTATTCCCTGGGAAGTTTTCGCCTGTCTGTCCGTCGTCCGTGCTAATCATTATTAACGACCAACATCCGAATTATACGCTATAAAAAACCATTTCGAAATGTTGATGTCAGGTCTTAGAGGTCTGATTATTTTGTAAAAACACGTGTAAATGATTTAGGTAATAGATAGAGAGAATTTCGAATAAAATTCGAAGTGTTTTAGAACCCAAACACGCAGCCCAAAACGCTTGATTGCTTGTTGTGATATATATAGAAACGCCGCTTGGAATTATAATTATTCCATGTTTAATCTTTTGGACTTAAAAACTACTCTTGAATAAAATATTATAATATAAAAGTAAAATCCTTTTATCGTCTGTTTTTAAACATCAGAATATCAGTGGAACCAAACGATTTTTAAAAACCACCGTAATAGCGATGACGTAATAGCGAAAATGTAAAGACGGATATGTAGAGTTACGCTGCTTGGAATTATAATTCTTCCATGTTTGAATTTTTTAAAAGTAAAAACTACTTTTGAATAAAATATTGTAATATAAAAAATTCATTTTATCGTCTAAGATATTTATTATCAGGTTTTAATCAAAATTATAATATTAATGGAGCCAGATGATT
>JAPMOR010024447.1:77418-119610 GCA_026543865.1 Argiope aurantia | reverse complement strand
AATCACTATTTTAAGATCAATAAAAAGCGATGTCTAAAGATGTATTAAAATAAAAAAAGAAATTTACAAAAATAGTGTATTGTAGTTCAAAGTATAAAAAGGTCTATTGCATCTTTGTTTATTTCTTATTTATTGAAAATTTAATTAATTTTTATTTAATTAATTTTTTATTTAATTAATTTCTTAATAACTTTTTAATTAAGATGTATTAAAAAGTTACCAGTATTCTTTCTCATGCCTTATGTAATAAGTGTGCAAAATATAATTGAATTCGACCAAGACATTTAGAAAAAGATATGATCTAGATTTTATATGATCGGATTCGACAGACGTGCTTTTCAAGACTATAAGAAGGTCATTGTAAGTTTTTTAAAAGTCAGAATTTAATTTAATTGAAAATGAATTAAAAATTAAGCAAGCTTCCGGTGTTTTTGCAGTTGTATATTCCGAAAATATTATCTCACAAAATTGATTTTGACATGCTCTTTAAAACTCAAGACCAATTCCATTCTATGGATACCAATTTCATTTTCGCACAATTTTTTTTCTCTAAATTTCATAATGTTTAAAAATTTAATTCGATAATATTTGTAACAATATTTTTATTGTTGTGATGAAATTAAAATTAATTTCATTGCTCTGACATCTTCTCAGAATTCTATTCTTTAATTTAAATATGCCCAGTTTGCAATGAAAGCTTCGAGCCATTTGTTACAACGGCATTGGAACATTCAACATTTACCATGATAAAATTTTACCATTAAGTCTAATGCAGTATAGTCACCAAAATGGCTCTTACTTCGGAAAGAAAAAAAGAAAAGGAAACATTCAGTCTTTTTCCTTTTAAAAGGAAAAGTACTTACCTTTTTTCCTTAAAATGCAATTGAAAGAAAAATTACTTTCATGGGAAATCAACTCCGAAATAAAATTTTCATTTCCATTTTTATTTTGAACTATATAAACTTTCTAAATCGTTCGTTTAGTTAGAGGCGGATTTACAACAAGCAGACACTCACTTAGAATTGCTAGCAGAGAGGAAAAAAGATCTATTTAAAAAAAAAAAAAAAAACACCTTATATTTTGTTTCCCAAATAAATTTAATAAAAAAATTCAATGTATGATAAAATATTAAGATAATATTAACGCTTTATCAAGAATAATTCGTCAGGTTCTTATACATATCATTAGGATCTCTCAGTAATTAGAATATTAATAAAAACCGAGCATCTACTTCAATAATACTCTTCGCAAGCGAAGATCCCTAACATTCTAGAGTCATAAAAAATAAAAACAAATACGTTTCATTTTGTTAATAAAATAAAAATATTAACCTGAAATAAATAATTAAAATATTAAACCAGCAGGAATGGTCTCCCCCAAACTTTCTCGCATACTCTCTAATAAGCGTATCCTGTCAGAGAACACATTAGTGTTCAATAGTTATACGAAATATTAACTTTTAGCGTAAATTTAGTATTTTTACTAAATCTATCGCAGCGGATTTTTTGGAGATTTAACTCTGGCATGCGGTTAATTATATTCAAAATCGAATTTGTGCTTTAGACATTTTTTTTCCACAACTGATCGAAACGGAAATTTGACACAAAGCTACACTTATAGTCACAAAATCCCATGCCTAATTTGGTATATTTAAGTTAGAGTTTTTAAATTACCGCTTTAATATGTTTTTGAAAATACAGATTGACAGACAGTCTACTTGTTGTTGTATTCGGCTGAATTTTTGATGCACTATAGATGTTAAGTACGTGTACTGGATTTCATTTGTAGTTATGGTGCTAACTTATACTCGAATAATCGGACAGACGGACTTTCTCTGAACAGATTTTAATAAAAAAATTGATAACAATTTGCAACATTGTTGTAAAGACCGTATACCAAATTTCAACCGTGTAGCTTAAGGCGGTTATGAGTTTTGTCACAGACAGATAGACAGACAGACGGACATTTTCCAAAAATGTATTTTTCGAACTAAAGGAGGTCTAAAATGTGGAGATTCGTCAAAATCTCGAATTTTTTGACGATTACTGTACTTTCTCTATACTACGTTTTTGAGAAAGTATCGAAATGTGGGATTTAATCAGTTTATTAAAGAAGGGACCTTATAATGTGCACTCCCTAGAGTTGCGAAATGCCTGAATCGTCCATTGATTCCTTCAAAGTACGCATTCATATTGTCTAAATAATATTTTAAAGGAAACTTCGTAATTCTGTATAAAATAGATGCCTCTACAGAGTCATCCTTTATCTCCTTTTTGCTGTTTTCTCCGCTTTTGCGTTTCTTTAGCACTTGAGGACCGTTGCCCTTTAAAAAAATTCTTCATTTAGTTAGTAAGTCGCATGTGGCAACATCGAAGGTATAAACTGACTGTGAAAATTCCGCAATGTACTTTTTACTTTTTCGTGTACATAGAATAGAGAAGAGATAGTAATCGTCACAAAATTCAAACTCGAAATATTGATGAATCTCCATGGGTTGTTAGACTTCCCTGAGTTCAAAAAACACATATTTAAAAAAACGTCCATCTGTATTTCTGTCTGTGACAAAAATAACCTAAAAACTTTGAGATAAATGCATGAAGGTCAAATCTGTAGATTTCTGTCGAATTTTGAGTAAAATCCATTCAGAGGAGGTCCGTTTGTCCAGCTGTTTGAAAATATATTAACACTATAATTACAAAACGGAGAGAGTTAGATAGATAAAATTTTATTGATAAATTTAACATCTATAGTGTGTCAAATTTTCACCCAAATCCAAATTCTGGTTGACTGGCTGTCAGTCTGTACTTTCAGAAATAAGTAAAAGCGATAATTCAAAAACGCAATGATATAAATATATTAAAATTAGTATGGGATTTTGTGACTTGCGTCAAATTTTTGTTTCAATCAGTTGAAAAAAAAACGTGTCTAAAACCCAAATTCGATTTTTGGATACTCTTAACGCATGATAGGGATTAATCGCCAAAGAATAACACGGTTGGATTCAGTAAAAATATTAAAATCGTGTCAAAAGTTGGTATTTCATGATTATTGTACGTTAATGCCATGCAAAGTATTTTCTGGCATAACACCTTTATTAGAGAGTATGCAAGAAAGTTTTAGAGAGACCATACCAGTTGCCTTTTTAGACTAGAAATTTGACGTCTGGAGAGACTTATGAACAGATGCTTTATTATAGTCGATAAATTGCGCCGGAATATTTTGAATGCCTTTAACCATGAGTATTGCGCATGGTCAGTACATATATGAATTAGATGAAATCAGTTCTGCCTAGTTTTGTTACATAATACTATTTTCTTATTTTGCAAGGAATGACTTAATTCATTATCATATGTAAATTGCAAGCTGATAATCTATCAACTGAACTTTATTACTTTTCTTATTTTTCATTTATTATAATGAAATTGTATCAGGGCAAGCTGCGAAATTGTATCAGGGCAGATCACGAAATTGTATCAGGGTCGCAAATACAAATATTGAATTGATTGACTATGAATCCATTTTAAGAAAGTACGGCATCGTCTTTCGCAAAATCAACCTAATGCTTTAGTCACAATTTTTTTGTGTATGTATTTCGCCATCAGCCCTAATTCCTGAATAAATATGCCAATACTTATATTCGGATTCTGATATTGACATAACCTCAGATGTTGTGCTCTGGCATTACTGTAATTACTTTATCTGAATATCACGTGATGTGAGATGCAGCATGTTTAGCCAGCAGAAATACTGATGGATTGCGTTTGAAACAAGCTTAGAATTTTATTGAAAAAAAAATAATTCCATTGGACCCCCAAAAAAATGACAAACACAAAAACCATTTCGATATGAGAAAGATGAAATAAAATAATGTACAAATGAACAAAATATGATAAAATAAATATATCAAAATTTTTACATGAAGTGCATATATACGGGTTAATATATCATCTAGTGGCGTAAAAGAGTAGACGTAAAGACCATTTCGGTATGAAAAATACTTTGAAATAAAAGAATATACAAGTAAACAAAAAATACGATGAAGAAATGTATTAAATTTTTACATGAAGTGCACATATATCGGTTAATATAATATCCAGTGACGTAGCAAGAGTAATGGAAAATGAAATAATTCCATTGGATAAAAGAAAACGACAAACGCAGAGACCTTTTCGTTTGAAAAATATTATGAAATAAAAGAATATAGAAGTGAACAAAAAATATTACCAGAGAAATGTATCAAAATTTTTACATCAAATGTTCATATATCGGTGAATATATCAGGCAGTGGCGTAGCATAAGTAATAGACAACCAGAACACAATTTTATTTTACCCCACCCACAATGATCGTTTGTCATTCCGCGGGCCTTGGCATTTGCAGTCCCCCCCCCCCCCTCCAAATTTCACTTTAAAATGTTGCATCAACACACTAAAGTGTTCTTCTCATAAGGCCCTATATAACTAGAGCTGGAAGTGTCAATATCGCCTTCCCTCCCTTTCTCTCCCATTGTTATGCTATGCCATTGCCACGTGGCTAACTTAACTTTATATGACATTTAACATCTAATTACACAAGGAATTCAATTTTCCAAGATCTACTGAAGCTTTTTATATGCATGTTACCATTTCTCTTAATCGAAACTTTAATAATTTTTCTCGGCAATTTCGAAGTATATCATTACACAAAATCCATTTTTACTCAGTTTTAAAATAAAAAAGTTACTCAATTAAAAGCTTTTTTAAAAAATTTTTGCAGTTTTTTAAAAAAATAAGGTTTTTAATTATACCAATTTTATTATCTTGCATTTTAGTCTTTAATATTTTTAAAAATATTTTCATTAACATTTCAATAATTAAAAAAAAAATTTAAAATTTTTATTACTTTTATTTTTTAGATACTGGATTTATAATAAGCGTGTTACTAAATAGATTTTTTTAAATACATGTTATCACTGCTATATAATTAAAAGGAAATTTTCAAAATAAAATAGCTATAGACTAAAAACAATAAATCTAAAACATTATCATTATTTGATGTTGCTCACAAAAGTTTCGAATCTTCTTAAAAACTGTTTTTTAAGCTGCCAAAAGCTGATTACTAACACATTTCTTTCTGAAAAAATTGTACAAAACCGAAACTTAGTGTCATAGCATAACATTATTTATTGATGTCAACACATGCACAAAACGTCATTCAGTGCAACATTTATTAACATGTTTAGATGTCAAAAAAAATAATGAATTTGTAACACATATAAGTTGATTCCCTCATTATAATTATATTTTCAAAAAATGAGATTTTATTTTATGCTTAATAAAATTTTGAAAAAAAAAAGATTCCTTAGAAACTGAATGTCAAAAATTACTTATTTGGAACATTAATTCAAAAACTAAGTTATTTAATCAAAATTCTTTAATCGCTTAACTGTTTTGCCCAAATGCCATACGTGCATCGATTTATCGAATTTTGATTGTCGTAAGCAAAAAATAAATCATTCATTACAATTATAATTCAATATTAAAATTATTTCGAATACATAGATAAGTCAAGTATTCAATGGATTTCCATTTGAATGAAAATAAGAAAATATTCCCAAATTAGAAGGTGTCATCTTATTAAATAGTAAAGAAAATTAAACAGTTAAGTAGTTGAATAAAATAAGTTTTTACAACTGCATTTTTGGTAAGGCACTAAATAACATATAATTTTTAAATTTTCGATTGTATTTTCTCCTTTTTTTCCCCTTCGATAAAGTCATTATCAAGTACAGCCACTGATATGGCATCAAATTTAATGTGATTAATAATTAACAGCTAATTAAGCTCACAAAATATTAAAACAATATATCGACATAAGAGAAGAAGTAAATGTTCAGAAATTGGAAGCTCTAATATATCAAGAAGTGTGTATAAAATCTATTAAAAAAAGTCTACCTCACAAAAAAAGTGAAACAAGTCAAGTTAAATAAATGTGTTAAATTAAGAAACTCGGCATTTCAGAATATTTTGTTCATTATCTGGACAAGTCGAGCATATGTTCTGCAATCCAAAACAGCAACAAAAAAAAAAAGTCAGAACTGTCTTATTTCGTGCTAAAAAAATTACATTAAAAATTACTTTTAACTGCTCTTTGCATGCATGAAGATATAATATTACTATTATTATTAGAGATTAAGTTTCACAAACATGCGTATTTAGTAAGATATGGCAACTTTTTTTCAACGAGTATAATTATTTTTCTGGTGGATCTCTTCAATCACATTTAAATTAAAGGTATCCGATTCAAACAAGAAAAAGTTTCCAACTGACATTTTGATCGATCGATTGCACGTTAGGCTTTATTATTTATTGCAACTGAAAACATTTTGAATCCTTTATCTGAAGGCTGCATTCATTAAAATGTATTGTCCTTGAAGCGGGTGAGAGAAGGTTAAAGTTTATTTCAGCTTAAATGTTTAAATAATAACAAAGCATCAGTTCGATTCAACTCGTCCATTTATCATTTTACTTAACGGTTTCAGCTTACAGTTTACATAATTTATAATGCATATTCGGTGTTGCGAAATGTGTGAATTCACATCTTTTTTTAACGCATAAATTTCCGAAGAAGTAGATGACTTAAAAGAAAAATAGGTTCTCAAGCTTTATTTTTTAAAAAAATGTGAGTGCTCTGTTAGCGAACAAAATTCTTTTTTAGATGATGTTCACTATATAGTTGTCCATTAAATCTCCATCAATTTACCGTATACAGTATTTTTGGAAATTTCTATAATGTCCGAATATTATGGAATTTCTAGAATGTCCCAGTTCTTCATCAGGCTATCTATTTACCATATACCATATTCATGGAATTGCATGCATTTTCTCTTGAGAACATGTACAAAAGCCATGTTTCTTTATTCAGTTGTTTGATAAACAATTATCTATTTACCCTTTACTTCCTTCATGGAAATTTCTAGAATGACCATACGAAAATCAATCCGAAGGTAATGTTTGTTAACCAATGAGCCGTACACTCATGGAAATCTCCAGAATGCCCGAATATTTCTAGTTCTTCAATAATAGGCTCTCTATTTATCATATACTATATTCATGTAATTTCATGAATACTCTCTAGAAAATATGGCATAAAAGCGATGTTTTTTATCCATTTGTTTGATAAGCAATCATCTATTTACCATTTACTTCTTTCATGGGAATTTCTAGAATGACCATACGAGAATCCATCCTAAGATATTGTTTGTTTGCCAGTTAGCCGTACACTCATGGAAATTTCCATAATGCATGTATATTTCCCAGTTCAATAATAGGCTATCTATTTACTATATACCATATTTATGGAATTTCTTGTTACATTCTCTTGAAAATGCATTCATAGCAGGTGTTCTTTATTCAGTTCGTTAATCAAGCATCTATTTACCATTTACTTCCTTCATGAGAATTTCTAGAATGATCATATGGCATTCTATCCTAAGATGATGTTAGCCTGTTAACCGTACACTCAGAAATTTTTGGAATGTTCATATAAGAATCCCTTCAAGGAGTCTTTCATTAACGGTTTCCGATTTTGGCAGGGCTTGTATTTATGAGAATTTTTGGGAATATTCATATGACAATACATTCGAAGAGAATTTTGAAAATCTAGTTGCTTGTTAAGCAACCGTCAATTTTTCCATATGTGAGTTTCTAGAAGCAACCGTGTCCATGTTATACAAAATGCGTTCAATGTCCGTTACTCAGTTGTCCGTTAGCAGATCAACGACATTCTATACATTATGTACATAAAATATTAGAATTATTCTTCTAAGAATCCATTCAAAAGCCGGTGTACTTTACCTATTTCTTCATTAACAGATAATCGATTTGTAATATATTATATTTATGGGAATTTCTAGAATGCCCATATGAGAATACATTCAAAGATTTATTCTTTAATTTATCATAAATTTCCATGTATTATGCAAAATTAATTAAATGTATTTATGGAAATTTCTGGAATTTCCGTATGAAAATCCATCCACAGATGGTGCTTGTTACCCAATTCTTCATTAATGAATCATCAATTTCCCATGATATATATTTGAATTTTGTAAATATTCGTTTGAAAATACATCCAAAGATTATGTTCGTTATTTAATTGATCGTTGACCAATTGACAATATACTATATTTATCGGTATTTCAAGAACGCCTATATGAGAATTTACCAGAAAATATGTTCGTAAGCTAATCATTGATTTTTTGTACACTATGTTTATGAAAATTTACGGATTATTTGAATGAAAATCCATTCAAAATATATGTCCGTTATTCGATTTTCATTAATAGATACGCAATTTTCATGACATTTAAAGTAATTTCTGTAATGTTCATATGAAAATATGCTCAAAGATGATGTTCTTCATTTTACTGTTCGTTAACCAGTCGTCGATTTACCATATACTGTCTTTATGGTATTTCTAAGCTACTTAAACGAGAATCCGTCTGAAACTTATATTCGCCAATATTCCATATATAAAATTTTAAAAAAATACTTAAAATTCCTGATTATATTAAGTTTAAAAGTTTGATGATGATCAGTGAATCAATTAATTTGATTAAATTTCGATTCTTCATCAGCGGCGCCGTCTGGTAAGGAATTTAAAAATTATTTCAAGTTTCAATAATATTTATGATGACTAATTATAAATAAAATATTAAAAAAATTGAAAAAAAGTCCCAATTTTCAATAAAAGTTGGCTTTTTAAAAGAATTTATTAGACTTTTAACTTGTTTGCTTTTTTCTAATTAGACGACATCTTTGTTTGGGAATGTACAAGTCTACTAACTAAATTATAAATTCACAAAATACTTGAGATTTTTTTTCTGATTATTTGTAATTTTGGCAGCGAATTGTTCCATATTTGAAAGATAAATTTTACCTTGTAAGATTGGAAAGCGGCAATTCGATATCCATAGTAAGGTATTTGGGAATGAGCTAGCTGACTGAATCAATTAAAAATTCGAAGAATACACGATGTTTTAGTCCACTGTGTGTAATTTTGTGTCGAATTATGAAATCTCATCTTTTGAGAAACGATAATTCACTGTTCATATGAAACACGAACACGAAGATTAATGGGTTAAAAATACTTAAAACTTTTGTAATTGTTTTTTAAATATGAATTATATGGTATGAAAGTGAGATAATCATTAATATTTGTCACAAATCAGAGACAGATCCTTGATAATTTTTTTTCTATCAGAAAAAAAGAATTAGGGAAGTTGGATTGCCTTGACTAATCGGCAAGGTCTCTGCTCTTTAAATAAGATCAAAAGCATTTTTAACGTGGTTTCGGGAAAAGAAAAGCAAGATAAATCAGAGAAAAAACAATCTCAGAAAAGAAAGGCTATTTTTCTCGCATTTTTCAAATCCTGAAGTTGAAAAAATGAAAATAGCTTTGAATATAGTATTCACTATTCGCAGAATGACAGCAGTCGCGTCACCAAAAAAGAGTTGTGAAAACGCTATTCATTCTACATTGAAGACAGCTTATTTTTAGACGGAGCCTTGCCACTCAGAAATCAAAGGTGTCCAGGGGTGTAAAAAAGCGCCGATGTTGTGAGACGTCGGTTTTTCAGATTTTTGCCATGTGTTTTCGGGCGTGTCAAGGTTTTTTCTGATTACCTCAGAAGAAATAAATGCGAGCTTTAGAGCAAATTTAAACCTCAAAGAGAATTATAGACGTAGTTCGTAAAAATGTGTTTTCGCTGGAAAGTTAAATCTAGAATTCAGTGTTTTGGAGCATGTATTATGTGCTTCGCATTTCTTCCCTCTCCCCCCCCCTCCAAAAAAAAAGGAATGCGGAGTTCATAAATATATAATATTCCTTGAATAACTATTGTTTACAAAATTTATAATATAGATCAAAATAAATAATACACATAACATCTCATTTTCAAGTCTAACTCCTATAACATTTTAATAAAACTGTTTTATCATTGTACCATCTCTCGTTGATTTTTGTTAGCACTGTTCTGTGTTGCCTCCCTTCGGTTAGCAATTACGCCGATTTCTTCTTTTTGTTTCTAAACCACTTGACACCAATCTTGCAACATTTGGGATTCCATTTTCCTTTCTTATCATATCTAGGGCAACAAAAAATTTTTGGATTTTATTCTCCTGATTCGAAGTATCATTCTCTTTTTAGTATTTATGTGCCAAACCAAAAAACATAGAATAGTGCTACTGCTTTTACTGTCTCTCTTCATTAGGAAACATACTTTACAACCTTGAAAGATATCTTCCTCTCTAGGATCATGTAAAAATTTGTGAAAATTAAATTGATATCATCTCCTGTGTCAACTGAATTCTCATGCAGCAGTGATTCGAAACATCATTCTCTTCTTTTTGGTGTTTGTGTGCCAAACCGGAAAACACAGCATAGTGTTACATCTTCCTTTGTTTGTCTTCAGTAGAGAACATACTTTACAATCTTGAATAATTTTGCCTCTTTAAGATCACGTAAAAATCGTGAAAATTAAATGTGATATCATCTTCTGTGTCGTTTGATTTCTCATTCAGCAGCAATTCGAAATATCATTATCTTCTTTTTGGTGCTTGTGTACCAAACCGGAAAGCACAACATAGTGTTTTTTCATTTTCTGTCTCTCTTCAATAGAGAACATACTTTACAACTTTGAATGATTTTTCCTGACTAAGATCATGTGAAAATCATGAAAATTAAATGTGATATCGTCTCCTGTGTCGTCTGATCCCTCGGTCAGTAGCTAAGCACTCTCTTCTTTTTGTTTCTGTACTTTGAATCACTTGGCATCGGTCTAGTAATACTTGGGATTCCCTTTTCCCTTCTCATCATTCGTATGGCCAATAAAAGAAATTCGTATACATCATGGAGTTTACTGAGCTGATTCGAAGAACCATTCTCTTCTTTTTAGTTTTTCTGTGACTAAACAGAAAATTTTGAATAGTTTTTCTTCTATTTTTTTTTTTAGATTCCCTACTTACAGAAAATGCTTTATTTCGTAACTTTGAATGATCTTGTGTCATTAAGACTAATTGAAAATCAACCTCGATTAAGGAAAATTAAATAAAACATCGCATAGTAACTTAATTGATGTCATTGAATTGTTGTACGAGCAGATTAAAAGGAGAGCATTCTACAAAATAAAAGCGGAAGAAATAGTTGCGATAGATAGTTTACACTTTAACAGTTTGGGTTAAAACTTTTATATGAATTTACAGTCTTTATATGAATTTAGTCTTTATATTACAAACTTTTATATGAATTTTTTAGAATATAAATCTGGTTACCAAATTTTATGCATCATATTTCTTAGTTTTTCAGTTATTATGTTCACTTGCACTAGGACAGAAAAACAAATAGACTTCCTTTGGATGGGTTTCATTCAAAAATTGATAGAAATCTACAAATTTAAATGTAAAGATCACATACCAACAAAAAAAATTTTAAACACACATACATATAATTATTTTCAGACAAACAGAATGATTACAAAAAAAAATCTGTTTTAGATTCAGAGAATTCGTTTAGAAACTTGATCTTCACATCTTTTTGAGATTACTAGAGTTTCTTTTTGTATATTTCTTATAAGAGAAAACAAAGAGTTCTGAGAAAACATTTTTGCAGAATTGCATTACTAAGAGAAATGACGAAAATTGTGTGATAAGTATGAATATTTTTTCTCATGTCTGTCAAAACTAGGTACAGTAAAGGAAATTTTGATAGATGAATATGAGTAATTCTCTAGGAATTTTTGAAATTCTTAATCCTATAATTTTTGCATTTAAACAATGAAACGTATGATCTGCAGACATAGTTTTCGCTCATCTCTTCCTGCAATGTACTGTAACAAATAACCTCTAACTTTATCTTGCAGAGATATTTAAATTATTTTATATTATATCCTGAAAATTAAACAAAAATATTCCCTTTTTTTACACTAACAATTTTACAATCATGAACCAAATGCATCTTTGTAAGATGTACTGCGATAGGACATTTTATCTGTAGAATTCATGCAAATGAATATTTTGATGATTTTCCTCTTTCTAATCCTCTAAATATCTTGATTTCACCAATTTTAATTTATTAATCTCTCTTTTTTTAAAAACATACAAGGAATAGTCTAGACTGATTAGTAGAAAATGACTACATCTAATTCTTTACTCCTTTTTCAAATTTCCTCTTAAATTTGATGAACTTTGAACCAAGACGTTAGATTTAACCAGTGGTGGTTTTCCGACTGGTCAAACTTATGTGGCTAACTAGATGATATCTAAATGACTACATCTAATTCTTTACTCTCTTTCTAAATTTCCTCTGAAATTTGATGAACTTTTAACAAAGATGACAGATTTAAATAGGAATGGATTTCCGACAGGATAAACTTAAGCGCCTGACTAGATGATATCTAATTATTTGCTCCATTTCCAAATTTACTTTTAAATTCGATGAACTTTGAACTTAGACATCCGACTTAACCAGTGGTGGATTTCCGATTAACTCAGGCTGTTGATTAGATGATATCTAAATGACTACATCTAATTCTTCATTCCTTTTCCAAATTTCCTCTTAAATTTGATGAACTTTGAACCAAGACGTTAGACTTAACCAGTGGTGGTTTACCGACTGCTCAAACTTATATGGCTAACTAGATGATATCTAAATGACTACATCTAATTATTTATTCCTTTTCCAAATTTCCTCTTAAATTTGACTAACTTTGAACTAAGACGTCGGATTTAACCAGTGGTGGATTTCCGACTCTGCAAAATTGGGCGACTGACTGGATGATATCTAAATGACTACATCTAATTCTTTATTCTTTTTCCAAATTTCCTCTTAAATTCGATGAACTTTGAACTAAGACGTAAAGCCTAACCAGTGTTGGATCTCCAACTAGACAATCTTAGTTGGCTGACTAGATCATATCTAAAAGACAACATCCAATTATTTACTCCCTTTCCAAATTTGATGAAATTTGAACTAAGATGTCAGACTTAACAGTGGGGGATATCGGAGTAGGCAAACTAGATGGCTGACTAGGGTCTATAGGTCAAAAAGGCCCCACAGGTATATCCATTTAAAAAATATTATTTCTTTAATTTATGAGTAAATATTTTTAAAAATATAAATTTCATTAATTATAAAGTACTAGGATATTGACAATACTTTGTCAAACATAAATGTCAAATTGTAATGTCTTTATACCGTTAATTTAGTAATGACAGTATTTATATGCACCAAGTTAGTACACTTAGTTAGCTACTATGTTAATTAAATACTATGCTACTATGTAATGACTATGTTAGCTACTATGTAATGACAATATTATATGCAAAATAGATACCTCACAGACGTGAATCATAGTAAATAAACAACTAAATAAATTTTCACAAAATTAATAGAATAAGAATAATCTAAAATAAATTATCATGATTAATTGATCATGATAAAAATATGGCGATTTTTAACTAAATTTACTTAATAAAAAAAAGAGTCTTATGATGTGTACTGTCTAGGGACGAAAATGCCTATATCCAATATAAAATTTAACCCACGCTAGTGCAACAAATACGGTTCCATTAGGAAATGTGTTCGATACATCTGGATTTCGAACTTGTAATTATCGCATCTTTAAATCAAGAATCAGCTCCAGACAACCTGCACTAAAATTAGTGCTAAACCCGGAGAAAATGAGTAATCCTCAGACTGGATTGTTTCGTTGCTTAGATACCTCTCTTATAGCCTACATGAAATCTTATGACGAGGCGTTTCACTAACAAATTAATTAATGAAATTAATTAAATAAAATAATGTAATTAATTAATCTAATTGATAATTGTTAATTCGCACTGATAGATAAATGTATAACAGCTTATAAAACGAAGTCTACAGAAAAAAGTAAGTTGATTGGCCTTATGTTCATGATATATTATATTTGATGATATTCATTAATGCCATTATTATTCACTATTATATTAATCATAATTTATTTTTCACTATCATATTAATTATCATTCATTATTCATTAACATATTAATTATCATTCCTTATTCATTAGCATATTAATTATCATTCCTTATTCATTATCATATAAATTATCATTATTATTTATTATCATCATTCATTATTATATTGATTGATTGATTATTATGTTATCTTCAAGTTGCTTCATGTGATATAAAATGTTTTTTTTTATAGAAAAAGTCTATCTAAGAAATTTATAGGGCAAGCAATTGGATATGGAACTACATTATTTAGCAAGCAGTTACTTCTTAGATAGTAGTTTTCATTAAGATAAGATTTTTAAATTTTTAATTAGATTCATAAATAAAAATTAAAGGAAATATTAACGCTATTTCCTCAATTTCCTTCACATTGTAACATAATACAGCTCAAAAACCATTTTCTCAGTTTGTTTAAGTTTCAAAAGATACGTTTTTCAATTAAATTAATTTTGTTTCCGCATATTCTTTCTGCAATTGTAATAAAATGGAAAAATATTTAAAAATATGTTTGCAATAAATACAATTGCTTAGTTACTTTTTTATGCTATTGCAATGTTATTAAATATCTTATTTATGCGCAAGTTAGTGTTGTTATATAGTTAAAATAAAGATGATTGAACCAATCCTAAGCATTATCATGTTATAATGCTTTGAACCAGAGGTTCGGTTTCCTTTAACTTTTCCCATGGAACTCAATATTTTCTCTCATAAATTAAAGAATAATACTTAGATTTAGTCACAAAAGAATAGAAAAGAAAAATCCTTAATAATTTGAATAAAGAAATTTTATATATATCGATATCATAATCAACAAAACCAATCAACATAAAAAAATTATAACAATGATTTCTTAACAGATTTTTCTGTACGTCATTTATACGTCTAATTATCGTAGTTTTAAAACTTTAAATTAAGTCCTTCACAAACTTTAAATTAGATATAAAAATTGCAAAAAATTCTAGATTTTTATAAATTCCAATCTTACTTTAAATTAGATATAAAAATTATATAAAATTAATAAAATATAGAATTATTGATGAATTAATAGCTACATCAAAAAAAACCCAGAATGAATTTACAAACAAGTGACTACCCAATCTATTGTGTAGTATATACAAAAAAACATCAGTGATCAAAAATTCAACAAGAGATACATCGAATTATCGTAATTTTTGAACTTCAAACTAAGATTATGGCCTTCAGTAACGTTAAATTTGGTATAAAACTCCTAAACAATTCTAGATTTCTATAGATTTTATTGGGACGTTAAATTAGATATAAAATCAATAAAAATCTAAAATCTTTAATGAATTATTAACTAAATCAAAACAAAAATCCAGAATAAATTAGTAAATATATTGGGTAGTGTATACAAAAAAACGTCAGTGATCACAAAATCCAACATCAAATTGGCAAGCGTGCGTACCAAATCATGTTTCGTTCACATTTTTTCCCAACATTATATATACATTGTATACTGGGTATATATTACTCAATATACTAAGTAATGTGCACACATACACACAAAAACCCTCCGTGATCGCAAAATCCAAGATCAGACTGGCAAGCAGGCATACCAAATGAAGTTTCTTTCCCAATGTTTCCCAACAATATATATATATATATATATATATATATATTGTTTACTGGATACATATTACTCAATACATTGGCTAAAGTATACAAAAAAAAAAGCCCTCGGTGCTCATAAATCAATCCAACATCAAATTGGCAATAGTGCAAACCAAATAAAGTTTCTTCCCCAAGATATATACATTTTATATTGGGTATACATTTCCCAATATACTGGGTAATATATATAAAAAAACGTCAGCGATCAAAAATTCCAACCTCAAATTGATAAGCATATAAACCAGAAATGTTTCTTTCCTAACATTATATATATATACATTGCATACTGGCTATACATTACCCAATATACAAGGTAATGTATACAAAAAAGCATCAGCGATCACAAAATCCAACATCAAATTGATAAGCAAGCAAACCAAAATCGCTTCTTTCCCAACATTATATACCCATCAAGCAAACCAAAATCGCTTTTTTCCTACATATATTATACCCAGTATATTGGATATATATTATCCAATATTCTGGGTATACATTACCCTATATACTGTGTATACATTACCGAATATACTGGGTAATGTATACAAGAAACATCAGTGATCATAAAATCCGACATCAAATTTTCAAGCGTGCATATCAAATTAAGTTTCTTTCCCAATTTTTCATGCATGAAATAATACCAGTTTCTTCCCTTACGGCTAACTGAGAAGTTAAAGAGCATTATTTCAATCTCCATGCAACACACACATACACACACACACAGCTGAAACTGGTCCTTTTTTTGCCTTGACCGTCAAACAAAACGTGATTTGCCCTGCTGCTTTGCGTGCTGCTGATCGCCACGCACTCAGTATGCAAACAGATTAAAATCTCAATAAATTGATGACTTTTTAAGGCAATCTATGAAAGTACGTGACGATTGTGTTTAAGTTCCTGCCACTGGTTTATTAATAAACAGATTCTGCTCAAACAGGGTACAGGCCTTAAAAAACAGAAGCACAAGAGAATGAAAAAAAAGTAATTATCATACATATTAAAAAGCCGTTCTTGTTTAACTTACATTCCATTTTTCCTTGTCCATATATCTACCTCTACCGAATAAGGTTGTCAGTAAGAACGGTCAGTAAATTGATCTTTGGATTGGCTGGCATTACAATGAGTTGTTGCTCGCGCATGTTAAATTTTATCTCCTTTATCTTTTTTTTTATGTTTTTCTTTATCTCGTAATGTTGTTGCTTCCTATTTTGTTTGCCCTCGCTACCGTTTGGCTGCTTGGAAGGCCACTTACTTCAAATCGAGTTAATAATTGGACGCTATTATTTTCCCCCGTTATTCTCAACGTAAAAAAAACAGCTTTGCAAATAGAGATATGGGAATTGCATTTAATGCGGTCATTACATATGCTTTTCGCATTTATAAGTCAGCAGCTACGCACGATACAGGTAGAGTGATTCGAAATTTAAAAAAGTAAAACTGTGTTCTCGGATTTAAAGACTGAAAATGCATTGCAGTAAAATTTAGCTTTCCTTCTTGAAAAGGGAGATTAACTAAATTTCAATTTAATTTCTATTTATTTAGTAATTTTTTAAGGGATTGGTAGATTTAGAATTTAGCAAAAATAAATAAATAAATAGTTTTTTAATATTTATTTTCTAAAATATGTAGTTAGATACTTATAAAATGACATTGAAAAATGCATTATTTAAAAACTGGGCAGTTAATAAATTCAAGGAAATAAATATATTTTAAAGACTTTTTTCCAAATAATGGAGATTCTAAATAATAAATTTAAATGCGTTGAAAATACTTCATACGTTATGATTTTTAGGAAATTACATAACTTTAATAATAAAGATATCTATTATATATTAAAATGTATTTGGATGTGCGTTTTAGGTTTAGATATCATTCAGATATTTAAAAATCAACTTCATTTCAGAAAAACTAAGCGTTTAGTGAAGATACGTTATGCAAAGATTACATATTTGAAGAAAATTAAATTTTAAATGAAATTGCAAAGTAATACCTATTTTTGTTTAATTTCTTATGCTTTATGATAACAATGAAAAAGAAATTAGTAGTAAAATTTTAGATCTCTGAGACAATTTCAAATCTTTAAAAAATATTGTGTGTATGTGTGTGTGTGTGTGTGTGTATGTGTTCACAATAAATACATAAGTATAAAAATTACTTTTTTCATATCGAATCTACCTTTTTCTTAAATAAAAATTCAATTAATTCATACAGATGAATGTAAACAGTACAGTAAACTAAACGGTAAAAAATAAGGGGAAAAGTTCTGAATATCCTAATTATTAGTGTAATAATTTTTTTCAGAAAATCAAGCAATAAAATTAAGTGATTATAAATATTATAAGAAAGAAATTCGAGAGCATAAATTAAAAATTAAATGGATGCGATAAAAAACATTCTATTTTGCTTAAAACATTTCTTTCAGAATCTCACGGTTTTGCAATTTTGTTTGTCATCTGAATTTTTGATAAAAAAATTATTGACTTTACAATTCATTTATCATTCTTAGAAAAAGAATGTTACTAATACGAACAAAAATATTTTACAGTCTAGTAGAATATTAAATAATAGTATGTAAGAATTAGAATATTTATTATTAAAAATCGAGAATATTTATAGAAGGTAATTTTCTTGATATTATATATAATTGCTTATAATACAGATATAAAGATCAAAAAGCACTCCGACATGGTTTATTTGGTTTGTTCAAGACGCCAAAAGTGGTAATTGACCGATTTCGATTCCCAGCGATGGGTTTGATGTTCTTAGAAATTTCAACTTTTGTTATCAGATTGTTCCAAAAAATTATTAGATTGCTATGAGATTGTTCCATGTTTTACATAAATGTTAGGCTGTTAAGAGAAGATTAAAAATTATTTTTAATGAGTAACTTTAAAAGACAGATTTACAGAAAAAGTACATGAATTCACTTGTTTTTCTTATTCTGTGAATAGGAAGCTATTGAATTGTGAGGAAGCTCTAACAGTGATTTCATTTTTTCAAGGGTTTTTTTTTCTTTACACTATATTTATAATTAATTTTTAATTCATTGGATTTGCTTATAATCTGTTCTTTATTTATAATCGTAATTCTTTTATAAATTTTCAGACTAAAACCTAAATAATAATAAGTGCAAAAAAATTTAGGAAATGCTGTAATTGTGTAACTAAAACGAAAAAATAATTTCAGTTTCAAGAATTTGAAGGCTAAACAAAAATAAAAAAAAATGTTAAAAGAAATCTATAATGCTATATCATATAAGTATTATAAGAAAAAGAACTTTTTAACTTTCATTTTATAAATATTAAATTCACTAAAAAAGTTGATCTCATTTTGTTTAAATCATTGCTATCTGCATTTCACGCTTTCCCTATTTATGATTTAATCTCCATATTTTTTGGAGAAAAAAAATCTTTTTTTAATTTGCTATTGAAGGTGGTTTATTTTGAAGCTGTTTTCTTATTTCTTGTTTTTGTATTTCTTTGTATTTTGTGTATATATATTTCTTCTATATTGTATTTATATTCTTATGTGTTTATTTTCTTTTTGAGTCTTATATTTATCCTTTTTTTTTTCTTGTTTGCATTTTGATTCTTTATTTTGCACTTGACCCATGTACTCCTTGCCCCAGCCAACTCATAAGGAAACTGATGATTTTAGACACAATTCTATGGTATCCCATTATCCATAGAGAAGCTAAGCCAGATAATCTTCACCTAGATTTAAAAAGAAACAATAATTCAAAAGAAAATCAGTCATATTTACTCACTAAGCTGTCTCATTACTTTTATGTACATTAAAGCTTTCATGAAAATCTTGAAACTAAACATCTTTTTTTACGAAAATGATTTAAATGATCTACAATGAATAAAACATTCCATGCAAATTCCATACCATCAAAATTCACTTTTTCCTTTAAAAAATCTTTTCAAATATGGGTGAATGAATACACTGCAGATGAAAATTATTATTTAACGCATACATAATCGAAATCACAAAAGGTTTTGAAGTACAAAGCCGAAATGAGGTTTTTCCCAAAGATTAATTTGTGTTTCCAACAAGATAAGTTATTCTGAAAACAGTGTCACCAAAAGAAGTTTTAAATCCTATCTGAATCGCAAAACGTGCAATTTCGGCAACTGCATTGTTTGTCAGGCGATATATCTCAAAGGAACGCTGCCTTACTTTAAATTTAACGACGACTTTTTCAATACCATCATTTATATTTTATGCTGTCATAACCCATCGCTGAAGCTCGCTAACTTTTTCCAAAATAAAACATCAATTAATGTCCTCCCCCGTTCCCCTTCTTCCATCCACCATGAAAGATAAAATTCAAAAAACCCTTTGGCACATTCGCAAAGTATAATCACAAAACATCTGCCAAAAACTTAACCCATACATTCCCAGTTCCTCCAATGCTAATGGCAACGAATAATATTTAAAAACTTTTTCCCCTTTTGCTGTTTGCATGTCTTCTTTTCTTTTCGCTTGTTGTTTTTGCTCGCTGGCCGCATTTTAGTAAAATCCCAAACGTACATTTTCGCATTAGCTGTTAGCTGTAACCGACTCCGGCTTACTTATTATCATGGCGGAACTTGGAAGTCTTCGAATATGAGCTTCGAATAATTTATTTTTGTTTTCTTAACGTTTTCGCGGGAACTTCTCAGTCGCTACTTCGTTTCATTTTCGTGGACTCAGCCCTCCGGGAGAATAAATCTCATTACAATTCTTTTTACCGTCGTAGTACCGCCGGTATATTTCATTGCAGGCTGATTTCCTCCAACTTTTCCACAGTTGTCTTCGCCATTTTGATACATTCTACTTATTCTCTTTCGTTATTTTCTTTACTTTCTTTTTTTTTTTTGTCTTTACCTGTTGTTAAGAATTCTTTGGCATTCTATTTTAGGGTTCTTATTTTCTATTTCTTTTGCATTTTTGTTTTACTGTTTCCTTTTTTCTCATTACCATGGAACAATATGGTATATGCGAAGATATTTATCGAAACGTTTATTTCTGAAATTATTCTTGAAGCATCCATAGTGATGCTCGATTTTTGTTCTTTAAAGTCATTCTATTTTATTTTATTATTATTTATTTTTTTTTCCTGCGTTCTAGATATTAGAATCGTTTTATTAAATGTTTTTGTTTTCGGAACTTCGCAAAATATGTAAACGAGCACACGTTATTTTAAATGAGAACACTGGGAAATTCTGTATCGGTTCCTAGACATACTTGAACTATTCAAAAAATAGTGCAGCATTATCAACTATTCGCAAGGTACCATAAAGTATATTTTTCTTTGCAAAAGACTTTAAATATTATAATTTTAAAAGAATAAGGAGAAAATTCGAATTGTGAAAGATTAAAAAGAAAGGACAATTGAACAAAAAAAAAAATGTTGAATGCTCACGATTACTATTAATGGTAAGGCATTACTTATTAATGCATTTTTTGTTCGAAAATAGCTCTCTATTTAAAGACAATAGTTTTCATAGATGTATAGGATTATCATATATAATTCGCTAAGATTGTTCTGATTTCACGTTTATTTCTGTGTTAATCTTAAATATATCGGAATTTTTCATTCGATATAAAAATATGAGGAATTGAAAAATCTCTTTACTTAGATTCCAGTTCAAATTGAAAATCTAAAGTTCTGTTTTTTAATAAAACAATTAATGTATTAATTTACCAAATATTAATAAAATTTACAACTTCTTTAAAATTTTGATCTTTTTATTTATTATTATTTTTTCATTTACACAAATTTTGTGTTAGTATTATGAAAAACAATCATCAGTCAGCAATTATTAGAATTTTATTCTATATTTTGAACTCCTCAAAAATATTCCGTTTGTCCAGTTTCAACAAAAAAAATGATGATAATTCTATAGATGAGTGAATTGATTATAAATATTTAATAAAAAAGCTGGATAAGCAATGCCCTATACATTGAGTTTCCCTTTTAACAAGTCTGAGCACTTTGGGCTAAAAAAAAGTAATTGGACACCCATCAGAATCGAAACTAGAAATTTGAGTATCTATGATTTAAGAAAAATATTTATCTATCTATTATATAAAAAAAAATTTATGCAAACATTCCGTTTTATTCGCTTTTTGATTGGTCGATAGCAAGTCACCTGACCCATGACGTTTGAGGTTTGTTTAAAGTGTTTGAAATATTTAATGAAACTTTATTACGTCATAGTAAGTATTTATATTTGCACTTGACAGTAAAATGGTGAGATAAAAGGAAAAGTAAAGCTTTAATTAAACCTAAATTGACTGAAGAATAAAACTGAAGAATAACTTTCCAGTTTGTTTGTCTGTTTCGAATAGCGGAAATTTTTCGTCTCTTGGCTAACAATCGTCTGAATATCTAAGCGTATTTTTTGAAATATAAATATGTAAATAAAAATATTTTTTGAAATATAAATTTGTTTTTGTATCATAATATAGTGCATGACCGTCTAATTGTAAGTTTTAATTATATTTTAAAAATTAAAACGATATTGATATAATAAATTTGTAGAAATTTTTTGGATCAATGATTCTGCACATACATCCATGTTTTATCTTCATAAATGCATAATTAATTACAGATGCATTCTATTTTGTTTCTATTTTCTGAGATTGTCCAAAAATTAAATCTACATATTTTGATGAATTTAACCATTTCAGATCTCACTACGTCTTGACGTTTCTTTAGGTCGATGTTCGTGAAATTTTGCCTTTTTTTCCCAATAGAGCAACCCTTTATTCTAGAGATTCATCTGGTCTCCAAAGGCGGCTAGTATTCAATAAATAGTCTCTGTTTTTTATAGTTACACGAGAGTTACTTCTCAAGAAACTTTTATAAAAGCTTATGCAAGTAATTATATAGGAATTAGGAACAAATCACTCAATTTTATATCGAACTCTATAGGAAAAAGGTCCAATTTAATAACGAAATATGTTCTTCAATAAAGATTTAAATTAAATTTTAAAACACTCTCTCGACTACACTTGAAAAGGAAACAATTTTCCAATATATATATCCATAACTCATTGAGTTCCAGTCATATATAAAACAGAAATAACTCTCATCGACTTCACGGAAATTTAATTAAAAAAAATAATTTGTTCAATAAGAATTTTTACTACACCTTAACGATTATAACAGCTTCTAAATTAAACGAATATAATAGATTTTTTTTCTCATTGTTATTTCAGCGTGCACGTTAAAAAGATGTAAATTTTCCTTTGGGGCTGTTTCCTTTCCCGAAATGAATGCGTCTGGAATAGCAGCCTTTTAAAATGAATGCGTCTACGGCGACGTCGTTTGTATTCGTGACACCTTTGTAGGTGATAAAAATAACATTGTTAGAAAGAGGAATAATTCTTGCCCCGCAAATTAATAAGGAATGTTTCCCCTTTCCTATATATTAGATGTGATACTGAAATCATTCTTGCTTGTTTTATTCTTACGTTTTTCCTGTCTAATATTTGGAAAGAAAATATTGCAATCGTCAAACAATTTGATTAAGCAGTTTTGATGAATTTCCTTCCCTTACTTCTTTTGAGTTTTTAATATCTTTATTGATATACATCTTGTTTTATTATGAATTAGCCTATTTAATTGCTTAATCAAACCTAATTGATTGTCTAATCAGTCACCTAAACAGCTAATCTGAAGCCTAGGGTTGTTTCTATGGATTATAGTCTGTAGTCTGTGTATGTCTCTAATTCGTGCATTAAATTGGGCTGAAGCCTAGAGGCACCTCTAAACCATTGGTATAATTTAGACTGCTCTAAACCATTGGTACAAATTAGACTGAAGCTTAGGAGTGCCTCTAATCGAGTGGATCCGATTAGACTCCAGTCTAAGACAATTCTAATCCTGTGGATTAAATTGGGATAAAACCTAAGGATGTCTCTAAGTCAGTGTATTCAATTAGGCTGAAGCTTAAAGACATTTCTAATCCAGTACTCGAAATTAGGTGGAGCCTAGGGGCGCCTTTAAACCAGTGGATCAAATTTACTTTAGACTAGGGAAACTCTAATCCTGCGGATCAAATTGGGCTGAAACCAAAGGGCTTCTATATCCAAAAGATCAAATTGGGCTGAAGCTTAGGACCGCCTCTAATCTAGTACATTAAATTGGGCCGCAGTCTAGGGGCGTTACTAATCCAGTGGGTCAAATTAGGCTCCGAAGTAGGTGATTTCTAATCATGCGGATCAAATCGGACTGAAATCTAGAGATATCTCTAATTCAATGGATCAAATTGGGTTAAAATCTAAGAGCACCTCTTATCCAGTACATTAAATTTGACTGTAGCCTAAAGGAGCCTTTAATGCAGTGGATCAAATTAGGTCCAGCTTAAGGAAATTTTAATTCTGTGGATCAAATTGGGCTGAAACATAGGAGTTTCTCCAACCAAGAGGATCAAATTAGGCTGAATCCTAAAGGCACCTCTAAACCAGTACATTATATTCAGCTGAAGCCTAGGGCCGTCTTTAATGCAGTGTATCAAATTAGGTTGCACTCTTGGACTACTCTAATCCTGTGAAGGAAATTGGGCTGAAGCTTTGGGATGCCTCTGATCCAGTACATTAAATTGGGCAACAGCCTAGAGGCGTCTCTAATCCAATGGATTAAAGTAGACTCCAGTCTGGAACAATTCGAATCATGTTAATCAAACTGGGTTGAAACCTAAAGTTATTTTAACCAATGGATCAAATTAGGCTGAAGCCTAAAGCCGCCTCTAATCCATGATATTAAATTAGGCTGAAGCCAAGGGGTACATATAATCCAGTAGATTAAATTAGGCTCCAGTTAAGGTAATTCTGATCCTATGAATCAAATTGGCTGAAGACTAGGGGCACATTTAAACTAGTGCATTAGATTGGATGGAAACATAGCACAACTCTGTGGATCAAAAGGGATTGAAAACTACGGATGTCTTTACCCAGTGAATCAAATTGCACCTCAAATCTAATGGATTAAAATGAGCAACATTATAAATTGCATCATCTCGGCTGTTTTAGAGATTACCAAGCAAGAATTCATCACTAAATACAGATCTCGAATGCATTCGGAATTTTTTCCCTTTGTTCATACCTTGGGCAGCGCAAGCGGAAATATGAGAAATATATTAACAGAAATAATTTCAAATTACACTGTAAATTTCTAACACAAATCTAATATCATTATAATGCTTTTCTTATTTGAATTATTTTTAATACCACTACAAAACAGTTGGTATTAAAAATTAAAACTGGTCTGTCTACCTTCAAATCAGAAAAGACATTCAAAAATTATGCCGAAGTAGGATACTGATTAAATTTTTAAAAAAATCTTTTAAATCCGAGATAATTCTTACAAATTACAATGTTTCTATTCTTTTATTCCTAAAGCTATGACTACGGGGGTGATCCAATGGTAAGAACTTGAGTTCTAGGCAGAAGGGTTCCTGGTTCGGGACTTTATTCCACAAAATATCTGATAGATACTAGGACCTACTACAACTCCAATTCCATTACGGATTAAACCTCCTCCTGCTGAAGTGATGCGGAAGTTTGGAGAAGAGGCGCCAACTCAAATCTTACCTTGATTCAAAATTTCAACCTTCAACTCAATACAACCCTATGTTACTTCAAAACGGGAGCATATGTATAACTAAGCTAAGCTAAAACTCTACTGTATTTCTTTATCGTTTCACATTTTCACGTTATACATAGGTACATTATTTGGTTTTATTTCCAAGGATCATACACAGGGCAATTAATCTGATAAATATTTTCAAGAGCACAAGCAATTCCTTTTTCTTCTTGAAAATAATGCTACTGAATAGTATAATTATATTAGCTACAAAAGCGGCTAAAAGAACTATACATACGAGATCTGTAAGAAAATCCATTACTGGTATTCCTACCTTCCTGTTATAATCAATTGCCCTTCCTCTGGTGCAACGTAGAAGTTTAGAGCTCAGGTGCCATCCTCGTCATCTGATCATAGTTCAAAAATACGAGGTCAGTATTTAAATCATGCAAGTATTGCTTCAGAACCAGACACTGATATTACACCTTCCCTCATTGTCAATATGGACAATAACTTAATGAAATTTCGCTGACGTCCACATTGAAAGCCTTTTATTATTAGAATACATTTACTTTTGAATTTCTGAGCTTTAATCATGAGTAATATTCATATTTTTGATATTATAATTGAATTATAATTAGATCATCAGGGACGAATTATGGAATAGGGAATCTATGGAATTACCTACATTACCTATACTGATACTTTTGTTCCCATACTTGGTCTTGATGCCTGGAGATTATCTCCTTTCTTTTAATTTATGATTTAATTATGTTCCTTCATTTGATCTACAAGGAGCATGCATTCCAAATTATTCAAATAAAAACAATACATAATATAAATTTTAAAACATTATTCTAAAAATTTATTCTTGTCCTGAAATTTGCCTGCAGCTCATTGCGGCCCAATTTGTTTTGTCATTTGTTGACTAACTAAAAAGTCAACAGCTGTGATAAATTTTGAACGTATAGAATATATTACAAGCGCTTTGTATTTTAAATTAAATTTAAAAGAAAAATTCAAATTAAATGTAATATTATTTTTAAATTTTAATTGTTCTTATTCGCGAGAAACTGAAAACAGCAGTGTTGTAGATGACCCACACAATCAAAACAAGATGTTATTTGAATTTTAGAGCATTATTCTAGAGCATTATTCTTCTTTATTCCTATCCTCAAATTTGCTTGCAGTTTATTTGGGCTCAATTTATTTTGTCATTTGTTGACAGGCTAAAGAGTCAATAGCTCTGATAAATTTTTAACTTTCAGAATATATAAGCGCTTCGTGATTTAAATTAAATTAAAAAGTAATTTTGTGGTGGTATGTAGATTATTATGATCTGTGCAGGAAGCAACAGGACGAATGTGTTTGGAAACATTTCTTTAATAACCACATTCACACACTAAACAATTACAAACACAAAGACAAGACATTCACGCGCGCGCTTCACAGTTCAGCATCACATCTCATTCTCATTACAATCGCAATGCATTATGGGATTACATATGGGATGGCCTAAACAGGTATCGCCATCTAGTATCCAAAAGAGAAGATAAGTGTAATGCAACTGCTACAATTTTCATTTTAAATTCTATATAATTTTTCAATTTAATTTTTTTTATTCTCGAGAAACTGAAACCAGCTACCTTGTAGATAACCCACTCTTAAATAATTTGCTATTTCAATTTGTCCTAATAATAGGTATTTGAATAATCCTTATATAAATATTAAAATATTTAGAAGACTAAGCTCCGATGTGGGTTTTTTTTTTTTTTGAAGAAAATATTTAGATGCAAATCACATACTGATTACAGCTGAACATTTTTCACTTTTACCTCATCTTACATCCAACAGTGCCACCTCACAAAATTTTGAGCCACCAGCAGGTTATCCTCCTATGGCAACAATGCAAGTACTACAAAAATTTACGAGATGGCGTTATATGACATTATCAGCAAGAGATCAGATAGAAAAAGACTCTAATGGTTAATTTTAAAAAATATTCCTGTGTATGTGTGTAAAATCGCGTTTGTTTAGGAAAGGCACCTATATAGATTAACTTAAAAAAACAAAACTTTATTATAATATAAAATAAAATACGATCCAAATGGTTAGAGCCGTTTCCGAGATACGCGAAATAAATTAATTTAAAGCTGTTACGTAAGCGAAATCTAATTGAATCGCAAACACGGTACCGAACATGAGAAAAACGTTCAGGAGTCCGAAGCCCTAATCACTATTCCATATCTGACTCGTGTATGCACGTCATGTATAACCACATATCAACATTTAGTTATTAAAAAGTTATGTGCGCGTGTGCGTGTGCGTGTGCACGTGTGTGTGTGTGTGATAAATTTATAAAAATGTAAATAAAATTTGAGCCAAATCGTTAGAGCCGTTTCCGAGATACACGAAATAAATAAATTTATATATGCACAAGAATTGCTCGTTTAAAATTATAAGAATAAAATCAATAAAAAAAAATCTAGTTCGGGTAGCCAGGGGTAGAAAAAAAAGGGGGGATTTGCATTGCTTACCCTCCAATAGGACGTAATACGGACTTGCTTAGTATATGGTTGTTATTAACTTCAAAATTCAGAAATCGATGTTTCAAAAGTGTTGCTCGGTACAAACAAAATAGCTTTCAACATGTAACCAATCCAGCATTCTTGCCTCCCTCTCTCATTACCGATATGGATGACAACTCTGTAAAATTCGGTCACATCCGCAGCATTCCATTATTCGAACACAATCGCTTTTAAGTCGCTGGGCGTAATCACACAGTAGGTCCAGAATGCCTATGAGGGCAGTGAACCAGTTGTTTCCACCTTTAGTATGTCTTTAGGAACGCCCAATGGAGGTACTAATTACACTGGAAGCACAGAACGCGCCTTTTGACTGTTGGCTTGCCCTTTGTCAGTCGACGGACCTTTTGTTTTGGTCCTTCCTTCCAAAGATCTGGGTAATTTATGCCATTCCCAGAAACAGCAGTCAACGCCCGTCGCTTGGAGATTCATTAGCGATGGCGGACATTTTCATTTGCCATTTATTATTGCCATTTTTTGTTTTGTTGCTGTTGTTGATGTTCTTTCATTTCAAATTGTGTGGCTTCTTTTTTTGTTGTTGTTATATTTATTTATTGTTCTCCGTTTTCCTAAGGGCTTCGTTTGGGGTTGTTTAGAGAGCATATTCAAATTAGTTCTGCCGGATGACAAAGGAAGAAAAATCTTTACCGAAGTTCAAGGACAAGGTCTTAAAATAACAAAGAGGGTGAGTTTCCTTTTGTGGGAAAAGCCACAAAGAGGAATTGGGCTTAGCTTTCTTGTAAACCTAATCTAGAAATGAATAAGAATATATATGAAGAAAAAAAAAAAAGGATTTTGAACGTTAGTATGGATGTATTAAGTTCTGCATCTAAGCATGGTTAGCAAACCGGAAGGGTTATAAGCCTCTTTAAGAGAGGAATTGCATGAAAATTAACTATGAGACAGACATAATCAAATACATATTCAAAGAACAGAAAAATGCCTTTAGTGCGCCATTTTCTCTTATTCTTCATTCATTCTTACTTATTTCAGGCTTAAAAATCTCTTGTCAATGATATTTCATAGAGTGCTTCAGAAAGCGATGGGAGAAAAAATATTTTAAGAATGTATATTCAAATCTTAATGATTAGAATCCAAACTCAAATATCATGATAGTCGAGATTAAAAAATCAAATTAACATTTCATTTAAGAATAATTTTTTTTAAATTTCCAAACAAAAGAAAAAAGAAGAAGGCGTTTTCTTTTTAATGTATTCGAATGGATTGAAAACATGAGTTTGGATAAAAATTCGCATTTTTATTTTCTTGCAGTTTGAAAAAATAGGTGCGTTTCCGTTTGCAATGGTATTTTTATTTTGTCGATATCAATTAAAAGCCTGATTATAGCGAACTATTGACATAACGCTTATTTATAAGCATTTAAAAACTTTAAATGCATTTTCTGAAGTTTTTTCATAATTCTATTGTATGAGTAACGTCAGGTCTCAAAAAATAATTTGGATATCTTAATTAAATTTATAAATAGTGATCGCCCTGTTATGTAGAATGTAATGAGCTATAGATTTACTCTAGAAGTGGATTTATGAATGTTTAATGCAAATATTATTGAAAAAAATTCCAAAATTTCATAGATAATTTTATATATTGCACGCAGCCTTTAGAGACAAATATAGTCCCTGTGAATTTTAAATGTTTTTATTTTACAAACTTGGCCTTAAAGTCTTGCTTTATTAACAAATTATTTTTAAATTTCATGTTTGATAGACATTTAACTCATATTAATTTGGAATCCTTACTCAGCTCTGCCTATTGATCTATGGGATTTTTTTATTTTCTGTCATCTCACTTAAAATTTCATCTTTATTTCAAAATGTGAAATATTTAAATTACAACTAATCCAATAATTTGCATGCTGAATAGAAACATGCTTAGACAAATATATTAATTGTATGTAGAATCATTCCGCTGTAAAATTTCGTGGCTCTACGAATATGTTTCGAAATTTAAATAACATATAAAAAAGTCTTTCTTTTACGATTCAATTTAAAAAAAATTCGAAATATATAATAGAAGAAAGTAACGCGATCATTTTATATATCTGTTTATATTACAAGAAAAAGCAGCAGTGTTGAAAATAAATGAATGAGCTTTGAAAAACTTTTTATCGTTGGCTACATTTAAAGTTAATATCTAATTATAAGTACAGTAAACATTTATTGCATTCATTACTATTATAGCCTCTACACATTTTATTATCTTTATTATCACATGATACTTATTTTCTTTCGCAGGCACCTAACAATTTGGAAAATTTGAATAGTGCTATGTTTCTAAAACGTTATTATAGTTGGTGTTTCATTTAATAATTTATGCTCTATAGCGAACATGTTCAGTTTTATTCTCTTTCGGTGTCCTGGCATAGGGGTAGCGCATCTTCCCCGTGATCTGGGCGTCCTGGGTTCGAGTCCCGGTTTAGGCATGGCTGTTCTTCCTCTGTTCTATCTGTGAGATGTGTGAATGTACCCTCCTGTGAAAAGGGATTTCGAAGCGAATGAGTGATGCGTGATTAGCGAAGTCGTACTCTTGGCCTAGTTGGCGCTACTATAAAAACAAGAGACACTTCCCCTCCGGCTTAGAATCGCTGTCTTGGTAACAGCGGGCTTGTCCATGGCAAGTGCCATAAGAAACAATAACAGTTTTATTCTCTAGATAAAGGACTTCCAAATATTCCAAGTCTTGTAATACTTTATAGAAAGGTTTTTAAAAAACTAATCACCATCCTCAAATTACGTTTACATCTCAAATGGAACGTAGTAATAATAAAAAGGAATGTCTATCTATTGTTTTGTCTGTTTGTTCTTTAATCACCCAAATATTTTGACAAACAGCTATCAAATTTTACGCAATTATTTATACTTTGGAGGATGGGGATTTGCGTCTCGGAGTGATATTTTTGGAATTTCAATAAGAATTTTTATTTATTAAGACGAAATAAGGTGTTGACTTTTTCAGTAATAATATACAAAAATATTATTTTAAAAATAATTTTATACCATTTTAAATATTAAAAAATGATCTTTCTAATGATATAAATTTAACTAACGTGCAATATTTTCAAAATGTTACATTTTTTAAAAATACTCTTTGGTATAATTTCGATAATATTTTTTATTGCGTCTGTAAAATCCAATCCATTTTCATTGCTTCAACAGATATTTAAATGCGTGATTTTCATTCGTTGTTGAAAGAGAAAATAGAAAAATTCTGAGTGGTTTACATGAAAAATCAGATAGTGAAATTAAATTACCGTCAAAGGAATTGAAATTACAGTTATCTGCAATTTAAAATAGATTACCTAGTGCAATTTGAAATAAATTGCTCAGATATTTAACTTTTTAAATAGCACTATGACGTCATAGGACTCGACTTCATTAGGAAGATTCATCAAGTCATGCATAGGAGATTTAAATAAAATTAAACACTACAATACTTATGGCGAACTAAGTGGTCGCCTACGTTGGCTAGTAATAATGATAAACTAATGTGCGCTTATATGTTAGTATCCTTGAAAATGTTAAAATCAGATTCGAGTTCGCAGGTGTTTGAAAATGATACTTAAAAAGATTCTAGAGCTTTCAGCGTTACTTACGTCGCGTCATTGTTTCAAAGCTCCTAAACACCCTATAGGCATTTCCTTTCAAACTACAACATCCAAAAATTTCGAGTCATTTCCTTCCGTTAAATCTATCGAAACAGGTTTAACTTTCAATTTCCCTTTCTCGCCAAACTTTTTGAACCAACCACTTAACAGCTTATCCTTGATTTGATCTGAAATAATGCCTCTTTTGTGACCAAAAAAATAAAGCGCCAAAGGGAATCGAACAGAACCCCATTGCTTCTAAAATCGTCGTTTGGCTCCATTTTTGTCACCACTTAAGCACACTGATCTTAAAACAACTTTTTCCAACACAAATGTTGCTTTATGGAGAGAGCAATTTTAACACAACTGAACCCGAAAGATGAAAGATATACAGATAAAGAGGTTATTGTGTCCTTTTTTTGGATGCTCTTTGACATTAACCCTGCGTTTACCAATGCAGCTTAAGAAAGCAGTCTTTCAAGAGGAAAAAGCTAATGTTTAATTAATGGAAAGTAATCTCGTTTTCTTTTCTCTCTCTTTACTTTTATGGATATTCTGATATCATTGGTGTGTATAATAAAAAGATTTAGTAGACAGTATGACAAGGCGACGTATTATGGGTAGACATTCGACAAATGTTATCTTATCACAATTCAAATTTGTAGTCTATTATCTTGAATAGAAGTGTATTTTTAATTTTAATGCATCTAATCTATTCAAATAGGAATTCAGTGATAGAAATCTTGGCAATAACTGATTTTCGTAACTGATGTTTATTAATATGTTGACATTAATTTAAAGGGAAAAGGATTGTAAATGTTAGGATGTTAAAAAAGTGTGAAAAGAGGTTTAGAGCGTATAAAATATTAGCCTCCATTTGGGACTAGCTTATTCAATAGGAATAATGTCTCATTTGACTTCAATTTAATCTCTTAAACACAGCTCGATATTCGAGATTATCTTTAAAATTATTTTTTATCCCTTTGCAACCGGAAAAGTAATTCGATGCATAATTATTCAACTCACCAAATAGAAGACTATATATATATATATATGTGTGTGTGTGTGTGTGTGTGTGTGTGAACTGTGCAGAACACAGTATATACATACTGTAAATCTGTACCAAATTTTGGTCAAATTTTGGTACCACGGTCAGATGACGAGGACGACATCTGAGCTGGCACTCCCTCTCCAAATTTCCGCACCACATTAGGGGGGGCATTTGGCCCGACGGAGCCACTTACACAAAAGTTCTTCGGTGGAATCGTGGCTCGATCCTGGAGCTCTCCGGTTCCGTAGCCTAGACCTTACCAGCAGGCTACCGCTGCTATCTTCTTCAAGCTGCTTGAAGAAACAGGTAAAGGTGAAACAAGTCGCTAACTCAATTTTTTTCGATATGTTACTGCGTTTATAAAGCATCGAAGCTATTGAAATATTTTTCAAAAATAAATTATTTATGGCAACCCAAACCAACTAGCATCCTACTCTCCCACCTTCCGCATGGCACTAGCTGAAGGACATTTGGCTCCAACGGATTTAACGTGCACCAGACCCGCTCACATGACGCTTTTTCGGTGGAATATGGTTTCGAAGCTAGAATCCTCCGGTCTCAAAGACGGCATCTCACCACTAGCACCTCCACCCTGAATAAAGAATCGGAGTTACTGCTAAAATAAATCTTTTGGTATCACCTCCTCGTCATTAAATAACAAGCATTTGATTGCTCTCAACTGCTCAAACCGTAATTTTAAATAATGTAATAATATTTCGATTCTAAACACAAAACACTCCAAAGTGTATAAGCATACGATAAAGTCGCTTCTTTAATGCATCATCATAGTTTTTTAAAATGCCAAATTTATAACTGTAAATACCTCCCTCCTCCAAATTATGGCATATTGATGGCCATCACTTTCAAAAATGAAATAATTGATCGATATCAATTATAGTGATGAATACTGTTCGGTAATGATGAAAACTATTGCATTGCATGTAATAAAAAATGTATTTTCGTTCAAATATTGGTTATTTATGAATCAGTTCTTATTAAAAATAATCTCCACCACCACACAAATCATACTTGCATCTCTAATACATACAAAAAAAAAATACTCCATATTCGAAGCCCTACAAACGCCCTTTCAATTCCTTCTTCCGTATCTGCCAATTTGTTTTGACTCATATTCTTTGAAGAGATAATCCTGTTTTAATAAGAGCTTTAGAATCTCATTCCGAAAACTTTCTGGCAGAAAAAGAACGAAATATACTTCCGATGTTACATTTTCTCTATCCATTCCACATGTATAACCTTGAGCTAGCTACCCCCTACTTTTATAATGATGCCTTCTTTTGATATGCAAAGCTACTTTATTTTCTGAACCATTTGTTCATTTTTTTCTTCTTTCTTTTTCAAAGTAAAACAACACATGGGCATTTTGCTTTCCTAAAAAGATGGAACCATACTGGGTAAAGCAGACTCGTAAATTTAGTATTTATGACTGCGAGGGTCCGTACCTTTAACTGTAGGCGAAAGGGACATCATGCATAAAGGATTTGGAAGGGGGAAAACGTGCTCTGGCGAATAAATAAAGAATTAGGTAGAAAGGAGCTGGTCGTCCAAAGTGGCTGTAAGAGTGAACAGAGTCACGTGACTATTGTTTCCTGTCTGCTCTAATCTATAGTTCTAATCTTGGGAGGGGTTCCGTTATCGCCGATTTTGAAGAGATCCAGGAACGTGTATGTGCGGGCCTCTTCCAAAGCCCTTTTAGAGGAAGGTCTGCCCTGTGGAATCGTTTGGAGTCATGGGTAAGGGGCAAGGCAAGCATTTTCTAGAGGGGATGGTTGAAGTCAGTTAAAAACTGATGCAGAAGGGTTTTGTTTATTGGAGGTCACTGCAATTTTGGCTGCACCGGTTCGATTTCTGATATCATGATTTTGCCAGTTAATGTACCAAGATTTTTTTTCTACTTTTTATTTTGAGAATATTTATTATTTCTCAAATTCGATACCAAATGACGGGACTTGTACAAATTAAAATTGAATTTTTTTTTTTACAAAACATTAAAATAATACATTGTCACCGAAAATATACAAGCGTACAAAATTTCTGTCCTCCAGCATATCAGGAAATGAGCAAAAAATTTATTTAAAAATTCTGTCTTTACGAACTTGGAAACAAACCATGTTAAATAAAATTACTTAAAAATATATTTTCACTTTTATTTAACTTAGAAACTTTTAAGAGTCAAAGGAAAAGTTTTATTTTAAGAATTGGATTAAGGATAGTATAAACTTGCATAGACGTTAAAGTAAGATAATAACAATAATAATAATAATAATAACATGAACGTAAAATTACAGTATCAAATATATCAGTATATTTTCAGAGTGCTAAATTTTTCAGCCTATTATACCGGTTCAGGTGCGTAATTCTTTTAATTAAAAATAAGTAAAGATTTTTTCCCAAAATTTTTAAAATTTCGTCACCATATAGGACAAAAGATCTAAATTCTAAAAAAAATCTAAAAGATCTGAAAAAAAATGGAAAACTTGCTGTAATTAGAAATGGTAACTTTAAGTTATTGAATCTAAAACTCTTTTATTTTACTGCCAAATTTGATCAGAAATCAACAAATATATATCAGTCTTTCACGTAATTTCTCTTTGGGTAGCAGTTTTTTTTTAAGACAGGAGGGGTTTATTTTATTTTTATTTTTATTTTGAATAATACATTTCAGATACCTCTCTTTGCAGTGATTATTTGGTTTCTTTTCTTGATGATTAAATAAAATATTCACATTATATGAAGGTTTATTTTTTTAAAAATCTAACTTTCAAAATTTACTGAACACTTATTTAGAATATTCTCTAAATTGGAAAAACTTTCTTGAAAGTTACAAATTATACATTTTTTTTTTTTTTTGAAAATAAGGAGAAAAAATTTAATCTATGTTTTTATTGTGCAACATTTTTTATAAAAACATTAATAAAGCTTAAAATAAGCAATATTAAGGAAAGCAATGGAGATTATAAAAATTTACATCTGTCAGTTTTATATACTTCACAATAATGTAGATGGCAAAGAAATTTTCCATTATTAGTTAATCAACTTTCTATTGTAAATTTTCTAAATGATTTTATTTGTAAGAAAATAATCTCAATGAAATTTATAATTTTATATATTAATATTACAAACTAAACGTAAAATCAGCATATTAAAATATTAAATTGTGTTAAATTAAAATATTTTTTACAATGACAATTTTTTCTATCATCACGTAATATTATTATGCCATTTGGAACTGTTGTAATATAATTTTCCGGTATACGGAACATGTTGTAACCTTTTTTTAATTTTTCATTCACAGACTTGAAATTTTGTTTATGATATATTCTCTGCAATAGTACTCAATATATCAAATAAAAAAAATTGTTTAAATGTTTCATAATTCTGATTGAAAAGTATTAGATTTCTAATTAATTGAAAAGTGATCGAAAGGTTAAAAAAACATATCACCACTGAAAATTTTATATACCCCTTTAAAATTTAAACAATGGACTTTTCAAGGATATCAATTGCATTCATGCTCAAATTTTTCTTTAATATTATCTGTGTTTCTTTTTCCAAAAATTTTTATTAAAATTTTATTGTAAGATTTGAATATTCACCTGCTAATAAAAAGCTCAGTAGTTTATCTAATTGTGAAGTCTGCTTTCACATTATAACTTTTGATTTTTTTTTAAATGAGTAAATTCATGTCTCAAAAATAATATTTTGCTTTGAAGACATGCCTGCGTATTACTATTTCAGGCATAGTGAAGGATATTGGATTTTGTATTCGTTATAAAATTTAATGAATTTGTAAATTTGATTTAGAAATGATGGTGTAATTATAAAAAAGAAAACGATACAATAAATAAAACAAAAAAAAAATGATAACATTATCATGATATGATGCTTCGAATTACAGTTTTGAATTTCCTTCTACTCCCACCCCCCCCCCCCCCGAAAGTTACTTCCGAACAGCTGCCTCAGCTGCAACTCTCTGAAATTAATTCAACAGCAGGATAGTAAGAGGGTAAAAAGAAACAAAAACAGAAGAGGAATTGAATGTAATCTGCTTTTTAGCTCGGGAAGCATTCAACACCTACATTGGAGAATTTTTAAGTGGTACATGTTCTTCATTATTCATCACAAATATTCAGCTTTTGATCTGAGAATCTTTACAATATTAACAAATGTTAAATTAAATTTCTATTTAATATTAACAAATATTAAAATTCACAACACATTAGCACTAATGACAAAAATTTCACTGCATACTGAAATTCATTTTTTTTTATTTGAAAAATTTCAACCTTTAACCAGTTATTTGTTAACTGAATTTTTCAGTGCAGGAAATTAAACGTTTGTTAAATTAAAGTTTAAACATCAACTCATTTGTCCTCAACGGATAGAAAGGGGGGGAAAATGTCACTTATGAGTTATTTTATTTTGCAGTGTAATTTCATTCCAACAACTTTCTATTTTGGGCAACTTTATAAATTGATATTTGTCTGCTATTTAGCCATTTTAAAAACAGTAGCTTTATGATGTTAATTAGGAACAGAGGCCCTGTTGTTATTTTTTTTTTCCAGCCCTGATCATATTTTAGTTAAAAATAGTAAAGATATTTTACTTAAAAATAGTATTTTATTTAAAAAATAATATTTCACTTGAAAATAGTAAGGAAATTTTATTTAAAAAATAATAATGGGTAGTAAGGGGCCAAAAAAAGCCACTTGTTAGTTATTTTATTTTGCAATGTAATTTCCTTCCAAATTTTGTACAACTATTTAAATGAACTTTTGTCCACAACTTGGCCATTTTAAAAATAGTGGCGTTATGATGTCAACTAAGAGCAGTGATCCTGTTATTATTTTTTTTCTTGCCTTTATCAAATTTTACTCAAAAAACAAACTTACAAATATTTTAATTTCATAAAACTTTCTTTAAAAATTTCAAAAAATTATGCTGGTTCCTGAGCATATATACTCCTTTCGTTTCTATGCCTCTGTTTGAAACATTAAAATTTATTAGTAGTATTGGCTAGTGGCGTAGCGACAAGGGAGATAGGAGAGATATAGAGGCTTTCAAGACAATAATCTTGGTTAGAGAAGTGAAAATAAAACATTATTGTGCCTATTTAAAACTTAGCTGTTAAAAGCTTAAAATTTACTGTGCGTATTTTAAAGTTAGATTAAATAAGGAGCAGAAAGAATAGTACATCATTATTTTCAAGCGTCTCAAAGGAATTTCGTAGAAAAAGAATGCTAAGCTTAAATAATGGGGAACAAATATGTTATAGAATTAACTTCAACAGACTTTTTGACTTTATTTACGATTCTTCAGATGAGATTATTTTAAAAATTTGGTAGAAATTCAAAGCATTTATTCAACTTTTAAGATCAATAAGATAAGAAAACATTTTAGGTTATTTGCTTTTATCAGGGCGGGATAAGCTTTCTAGGGGTCCTTAGATAACACACATTTTGGTGCCCTCTCTCCCCCCTCCAAACTTTCAATTTCAAATATTTTTTTTTTATCGATTTCAGTTTATTTTTTACGTGAATAGTTTGAAGCTGCACATTTTGACGAACTGAAAAATAACAAACATTTAATTGCAGGTCACTTCGGGTTTTAATATAAGAAATGCCCACATGAAATTTGAATGTAATTTCAAACGAAATATTATTAATTACAAAATTTTTCTTAACAAAATTGAAATAATATTTAATAATAAGATTAGAAAATTTTCAAAATTATAAATCACCATATATTTTTTAGAAACATAAAATAACATAAAAGAAAACCTGTAAATGCCAGCGTCATGGTCTAGAGTTTTCCCCATGGTCTAGGCGTCACGAGTTCGATCCCTGGTTCGGACATGGTTATTCTTTACACCGTTTTCCCTCTGTGAGTCCCCCACCCTCTGTAAAAAGTGGTTGTGCATCTTCATTCGAGCTAGAAGTTGAACTTTTGCCTTCGGTTGCTCAGGAGACTTTGCCCTCAAAACCTACTGCACAAATTTGGCTTAAAATCGCTTGTCTAAGACATGTGTCATAAGTAAAAACAGCACATCTGCAAATGGTAAATCATATATTACTGAATATGAATTAATATTACTGAAATAGTATTCCCAATATCAATTCAAGTAAAACTAGATTTTAATTTGAGTACGTTTATTGCTCGGTCTTTATCACTTAAGGAAAGCAGAAAATTAAATCACCTTCAAAAATCTTTTTTTTTTTTTTTTTTAAAAGAAGATTCGTGATTTCTAGAGATATGGAGCTCTTAGGTAATTGCTTCTTTACTTATTTAGTAATCTGTCTCTGGCTTTTGTTGTTTTCAAGTAGCGTTAGCAAAATTGTAGAAAAATCCTACAAAATTCAGAAAATGGAGACTGAGAGTCATAACTACTAGATTTCTTTAAAAGTTTCCTACATTTCATTTCTGGTATCTTATGTCTAAAACAGAGGCGCAGCAAAGGTGAATTATACTCGAACTATAGTATGATTTTTCTCCCCCCAATCGTCATCAGTGCGTAGTAAAGGTAAATGGCCTCTGGGATACAGTTTTAGCTTTTGCTCCTTCATCATATTTGCGTTTAAAAGTAGGAAAATTCACATGCCTTCTATCTATAATGACTCATTAGAGAGTGCCTGAAAAGTTTATATCTTTTCACCACTATCGCAACCCCATTGTACTAAAAACGTGAAAAAATAATAGAATATCGGTGAGTTCTGTTCCATTTTTACTTTCTCATCTACTTAATATAAAGAAAGTATAGTAATCGTCAAAAAATTCGAACGCGAGATTTTGACGAATCTCCAGGTTTTAGACCTCCCTGAATTCGAAAAACACATTTTTGGAGTATGTCCGTCTGTCCACCTGTCTTTGAACTAAGCAATTGAAATTTGGTATGCGGTCTTTTCTCTAAATGTGCATATTTCCATCAAATTTTGATTAAAATCTGTTTGGAGAATGTCCAGCTATTCGAATAAAAGTTAATATGATAACTGTAAACCGAAGAAAGCTGGATTGATAACATTCTATACACAGATTTAACATGTGTAGTATAGACACCTGTCAAAGTTTGAAACAAAAACAACAATGATTTGACTGTCTGTATTTTTTTAACATCGTAGATCGATAATTCAAAAATGCAACACCTTAAATATATCAAATTTGGTATGAGGTTTTGTGACTGCAAGTACAGTTTCGTATCAAATCTTTGCTTCAATCAAGCGAGGAAAACGTGTCTAAAGCCCAAATTCGATTTTCGGATCTATTAATCACATGCCAAGGAATAATCGCCAAAAACCTCGCCAAGGATAACACGATAGATTCAGTCAAGATGCTAAATTCACGCCAAACGTTATTATTTCGTAATTATTGTACGCCAATGTCATGCAAAGCGTTCTCTAGCATGACAAGTTTATTAGAGAATAGGTGTGGAAGTTTTGGGAAGATCATTCTTTCTGGTTAATATTAAATATGGCAACGAAGTTAAAAATACTATTATACGTTACCACTACTTGCTCTGTTACGCCACTGCTTTCAAGTGTCTCTAAGAAATTCTTAGAAAAAAATATGCAAAGTTCAAGCAGTGGAGAGCAAACACCAATGCCGGTGGGACCCTCAACATCCCCCTTGAAATCGTCAATGTAACCTTAAGGTCAGATCTTACAACTTGAAATATGGGAATACTTATTTCAGAAGAGTAGAAAGAGGGTGTCAAGGATGGGGCAAACCTTCCTGATGCCATTCGGGTCGTGGGAGGGGAATGATGCAGAAAAAGTCTTTTAGGAAGTTCCCTACAGGTTTGGGAGGATATTTTTAGTCAAGAACCACCCCTCCAGATCCCTTCGAGGGGGTCATAAACTCGAGGGCGATGCTCCCTGAGAGGAGGCTTCTGTTAGTTGTTAAAACAGGTTGTATTTCAGAAGATAAACTATCGTGGTGTCGGGTTTGACAGGGAGAAAGGAGACCTGGTGGTTGTCTTGGAGACACCTAATGGATCAAAACACGAAAATAAAAAGTCCAGGGTGGGGGTTGAAGTTGTCGCTGCTTTCGGAAGAGAAATGAATGCACTGTCTGTCTGGCCTGACAAACATGTGCAGTTAATTCCCAGTCTAGACAATAAGTGAATCGAAACTGGAAATAGTCACTGGAGTCGGTGGTATTTCCACAAGAGTGATTATTGAGTTTTGTATCGAGATGGGTATGCGAACATTGATCTGTACATTAAAAGGAAAGGAGGGGAGGGGATGCAGGGAAAATTTTCATAAATATTACATGCTTTTAGTAATTCTCATCAAACACCTCAAAATATTAATATTAAAAAAAATATTGTGAATAAATCTTTTCATAAACTATAGGTTACAATATTAATAACTAACAATAATTATTAAATAACTTATTAAATTAGTTAATTAATTTTTAGTAAATTAATTTAATTAAATGGAAGTAAATCATTAATATTATTATTTGTGTATTACAAATAACATTATTTGTGTATTTATAATTTTTATTTATTTATTTTTGTGCATTTATTTTTACTTTCTCGTATACGTAGTATAAAGAACGTGTCGTCAACGAATTCGAACTCGAGATATTGACGAATTTCCAAATTTTAGATCGCTCTCAGTCCGAAAAACACATTTTTGGAAAATGTCCGCCTGTCTGCGTATGGCAAAGATGATTGAAAAACTATTTGAGCTAGACGATTGAAATTTAGTATACTGTCTTTACACCATATTCGCAAATTTCTTTCAAATTTTGAGTAAAGTCTGTTCAGAGCAAGTCCAACTGTTCGAATATAATTTAACGCATAATTACATAAAGAACAGAGCTAGATAAATAAAATTTGGTATACAGATTTAATATTTGTAGTGTAGACACCAATAGCATTTTGAGCCAAATCCAACTATGGATTGACTGTCTGTCGGTCTATACTCTCAGAACATGTAAATCTGATAACACAAAGACGCAGTGACTTAAATGCATGAAATTTGGTATGTGATTTTGTGATTATAATTGTACATTTGCGTCAAGCTTTTGTTTCAGTGGGAAAAACGTATCTAAGACACAAATTCGAAATTTTTGGATACTTTTAACGCGTTGATGGACAGTACACCCTCAGGCGTCAAGTTCACGAAAATCTTACGATAGAACATCGTACGGCATAAATGGCTTAATACGTTCTGTCATATCACATAATTTTATAATTATGCGAGTGACGCTATATCTATAGGCAATGTATGAAATTTAGTAGAGTCTCAGCAGGCACTGCCACCAAGTTTTACTGTCCATCAATGTGTTAACACATGCCACATGGATTAATCAACAAATAACTTGCCAAGGATAACCCTATAGATTTATTAAAAATGTTAAATTCAAGCCAAAGTTTAATATTTCGTAACTAATATATGCCAATGCCATGTAAGACGTTTTCTGGCATGACAAGGTTACTAGAGAGTGTGCGAGAAAGTTTTGGGCAGACCACTCCGGCTGGTTTTTAAGTGATATTTCGAAACTAAAGCATTAATTATATATTTTGAATAACTTGAAGCCCCGAAAGCATTTTGCACCATAAAGAAAGGAATCAACAATGGAAAACAAAATTAAGAAATACTTATTTATATTAATATCTCTATTTTTATAACTGTCTCTATTTTTCAACAAAATTAAATGTCCTTTCAACAAAATTAAATTCAGTTAAATCTA
>JAPMOR010024447.1:7029-67365 GCA_026543865.1 Argiope aurantia | reverse complement strand
ATTGCAACTTTTGAATATGTAATCAAATATTGGATTGTATAATATCCTGTAGATACATCATCATCTTGCGCAGCATTTGCAGATCTGAAAAAGTTTAGTATGATAATGTTTATAGGTTGGCAGTCTATCTATAAACGGAGTGATGCAATAAGAATGATAAAGAAATCGCTTTCAAAATGCTTGACAGGGCAGACCATTAGAGCAACTAAATTCTGCATGCCTTACTTCTTGGGTAGGTAAACATCATTAAGAAAAGATTTTTCTAAATTTTAATTTAAAAGTTAGTCGAACTTTTAATATTTTTATATGGCAATTTCGAAATTTATTAATGCATTGAAAACGTTTTTTATACCAATTTAAAATTTAAAAGAGAATGCTGTTTAGTGATATCAATTCTATTTCCTTATTGTTTTTTTCCTCTCTAATTTAAATAATTTTTTTAGATATTTATAAGTCTATTTTATTTCAAAGCTTACCATTGCTTTAATTACTGAAAAGTTTTACTTAAAAATGTACTTAATTAAATTAAAATCCAGAGACGATATTAAATTAATATTTTTTGTGTATTTTATAGAGGCAATATAATAAAAGAATAAATTTTAAAAATAAAATAAAGATTGAGGAATCAAACCTAAAACAATATCAAGTGAGAACGTATAAATGTAAAGATACAAATCGTCTTTAAATTTTGAAATAGAAAATGGGTTATTCCGTGTGTTTTGTATATCATAACGCAAAAGAAATAGCCAATCGTCATATGAAGAACTTTTTTAGTTTAAAATAAAAATACCGAAATATGAAATGAATTGGTTGAAAATTCCTGGGAAGAGTTTTTAAGATTAATTCAAACTGAGCTCTAGGTTCTTTGAAACATAAAATTTTTTAATATATACACACACATATTACTAACTATAAAATATTAGATTAATAATATTAATAGAAATATTAATCGTATAATCTAAATATTAATCAAATAAAGAGTATGAATACAATTAACAAAATGTATTCTCTATTATAAAACCAAAAAACAATTATGATTAAATATACTTTAATAATGTTATTGAACCAGAATCATTCTACTATAAATAAAAAATATATTGAATAAATTAGACAAAATAAAGAATTTATAAAATCAGCTCCAAAAACTGAGATACAATTCTAATGAGAAAACTAGAATTATTCTATAAAAGACAATACAAAACAAAAGTTCATAACTATATTAAAATAACAAAAAGAATGCTTTTACGTTAGAGATATGTTAAGAGTAAAAGTAAAAAACAATGCAAATGTGCAATGAATTTCATATTCGAACATGCATTGATTACTTACTTCCATCTAGAGAGTCGAAGCTGTCCTATTAAGATCAATCAAAATTTATCATTATTTAAAAGAACTTATTTATTTAATTAATATTTTTAAAACCATGAAATGAACAAAATTTTCAGGCCATCCTAATGCAAGTTCATATATCTTTTCAAATTCCATTATAATTTCTAATTGTTTTAAGTTTTAATCGAGAGAGTTAGGCTAACGATAAAGAAAGAAAAAGAGTTCTAACATTGCATCTCTTTTATGATAATATTTAATTATCGTTTCCATTAAATGAAAATATTTTACAAGCTTTTGTTTTTAAAATCAAAACAATAACAGACGATAAAATTAAATATAATAGTTTCTTTCGCTATGTTTAAAATGAATAAAAAACATAATGTTATAAGAAATACTCCGATATAGTTATTTTTAAAAATTCCAAAGAAATATTTCCTTTAAAAACAATATTTCTAGAATTCAATTCTCGATATCAATCAAGTTTTCTTCAATTAGATAAATTCAATCTGAGGAGATAGCATTATCTTAATATCGAGGTCTTGTCAACGACAATTTATTACGTTATCGTTTGAGTTTTTTTTACAACTGAGTTTCAAGGTTTTCCCTAACTCGGAATTTTGTAGACTGTATTTCAAATTGAAGCTTTGAAGATGGTAAAGGTATACGAAATGAAATCCTTTTTTGTGAGTAAATGTTATTACTGTCTTTTGAATCACTTATTCAGAATGAAAACTATTTACTTATTTACCATATTATTTATAATGCAAGTTATTTTATTTATTATTCACTTATTTACTATACATTTATTTCTAAAAAAATAGGATTATATTAAAAATAATGTATAAGGATTTTAGAATTAAATAGTTTATATACCCTGCATTATCTGAAATGAAATTTTTTCCCCTGCTTTTTTACTAAAGAAAAATTAACTATTTAATTGATTTTCAATAAATCTCAATTAAAATCTTCCGCATATTTCAATATTTACAAACAAAATTTTCATAACTTCTGACAAATATTTGTAATAAAGTTTAAAAGTTATCAGAAAATAGATGAGCTGTTTGAAGTAAAGTGAATTTATATTTATTGAAAAAAATACTTTTATATAAATTATTAAACTATATAAAATCTGTCTGTAGTCTACAAATTTAATTAAAATGAAAAAATATGTTGCATCGAAGACTTTTAAAATTCCGCCGCTTCTTGAAAACGAAAGAATTTCCTCAGACGATTTTTAAAATCCTCGGAAAAGTTCATTTTTTTAAATAAGTTAGTAATGATTACTGAAGAATGGAATAAAATTTGTCTAAGCATTTGAACTGGCAATTTAAATATGTATTTACAGCATGTTGCATTCATTCAGAAGTGAGAATTTAAATCACCCATCAACAATTGTAAATAGAGAATTAAATTTTGAATAAATTTTTTAAAAAATATGAAACTTCAAATCAATTTTCAAGTTAAAGAGAGTTATTTTTAAGTTTTTCGGTATCAATTAGATAAAATTAAATTTATTTTAATATCTTTCTTTCCCATGTTTTGTCAATCTGCAATATGTTTACAAAACAAATTTTGGATTTATCAGCATCGTTTTCTTGTTCAGTGCTATAGAAAGTAAATAAAGTATAGTTTTTAATTAATAAAAATATTTTCTAACTAACTGATGAAATTTTTATTAAAGTCTGTCTTATGCTTCATAGTATATGTGAGAAAGATTTAAAGAAAATATATGTGATAATTAGGATTTTTATAGAATACAAAAATAAATAAATAAAACAAAAAATGATGTTTCTGTTTTATTTATAAACATGTAAATAAAAAAAGTTAGCTTCCTTATCTCGGTAGAATTAGTAATTCCAATGCTTTATTGTGCTGGGAGACTTTTTTCGTGAACTATGTTACTTTTTTATCGCATTATTTTAAATCAGTAGTTGAAATATCTCTGACACGTAACAATAATTTAATGTTAAGCATGAATTTATAGTATTACTTCTGTTTTTTTTTCAAAAAATCCTCAGCGTTTTTAATTATTTCAAATTAAATCTACTTAATAGCGTCATCTATACTTATTATAAAGCTCAATGTGTGTGTGTGTGTGTGTGTGTGTTGGCGCTCTACAGGCCAGACCATTCAACCTACAGCTACCAAATTTGGCACGTGTATACCTTGGAGGCCGGGAATGTGCACCTGGGGGTTATTTTTTCGAATTTAAAACTAGAATTTTATTTATTTAAAAAAGTAAGCGAAATTTGACGTGTTTCTGCTATAACAGCTGAAAATATTACCGCACAAAAAAGATTTTTACATGCAGTTAAAGATCAAAAATTTATCTTTTAAATGATACTAATATTTTAATCTTAAAATTAAATTTCTATTTTTAATGAAATTTTAAATAAATATTTTAACTATGTTTTTCAATAATTTTTTTCGTAAAAAATAAAAATTGAAATTAAGCACGTTTTGCATTCATGGGAAAAAATTAGCTTTTTTTCAAAGTGTTGCCATCGCATTGATTAAAGCTCCAATTAAAAATAAATTAAACCTTTTTGGAAATGAAATCTGCAAAAATATAATATTCGGCACGTGTTTGTAGGAAATGAAACAAATATTAAATATTATTTTTTCTAAAAAATAAATTCAAGAAAAAATTTTTTATGATCTATGAAGATATAAACAAACTTATGGCATTTATTGATGGAATAACTCATATATTTTCCTTTTGAGGTTTGAATATTTTTACTTTTGTAAATATCGTCTGCGCGTGTGGTTGATTTCAGATAATTTCATTTTCCTGTCTAAATATCTGTACTTTTCTAAATATCGTCTGCTTATTAATTGCATTTTTCTCTCTTTTGTTTTTGGCAACTATTGAAATGTTATGTTTACTTTTGATGTGTTTGTTCTATGTGATGTTTTATTCGAGAGGATATTAAGGAGAATGCATACACCACAAGAGAAAGCACAGATTTTATGGTGGTCATAGAGTTAATTTCCAATCAACTAAATCACTGACTTTTAAGAGTTAATTTCCAATCACTTAAACTGACTGATTTATGAAAATTTGAATATCACTATTCAATAAAAAAAGGATAATTTTAGATTTTCCATCGATCGCTTCAAAGAAAATACGCCAATCAGCGCGCAGGTTTCTCAAGATTCATCGGCCTAAAATTATGACAATGTTGAGTTTTTCTAAATTTTTAACATTTAAAACTTCATAAATAAGTCTTAGTTGATCGTGGAAAATAGAAACATTCATTCATTCATTGATTTAAAATTTGGTGTGTCCAGAATATTTCTCAGAATATGATACTTTACTGCATTAAATTTAGACTTCATAATTTTTGAAATATATTTATAGGCAGGAACAAAATATTATTATTGATTTCATTTCAATCCTTTTGAAAGCAACACTAAAAACTGAATTTTATGCTGAATCTCAGAAATTTTTGTTGAATTATTGTGTGAGATATTACATAAATTATGAAAAATATTTTGTAGTTAACATAAGACTTAAATACCGAGCGATTCTGTTTGCAATACTCACATTCAATAATAATAATAATTAATTCATAACAATAAAGACGATAAATAAAATAAAACGCTTGGTTTTATTAAAAAATAATATTAATTGCAATTTCATCATTTATATTTTAAATTAAAGTTGAAGTTTTGCTGGAAATGACAACAAATTAGCAAAATATATATAGTAAATTGAACGAAACGATCTAAACAGTATAAGTTTGGTATGACTATCAAAATTTGAAGATTAAAAATGTTTTGTTTGAGAATCCTTTAAGAGACCAGTTTCTTAAAATATTTAATTGAAAATTGTAGCGAGCGGTAATACTGGCGAACCGGCTGGTCGCCAAAGACGGCTAGTCTCAGAATAAAAACAAAAGATCAATTTAAAAAAATTATTTTCAGACAAAAAAGGCGAGATTGTGTAGCAAACATGGAATAGGATTATTTAAAAAAAGCAGCAAAATTAATGGCTAATCGATGTCGTAAAAGTAAAAAATAAAAATCATGCTTCTTAAAATTAAAAATCCGATTCCACGGATTTATCCTTTAATATCTTTTACCATATAGAATTTTTTGGATGACCGATTTTTAACTAGTGATTTATATGATTTTACTCAAAGAATTTATTAAACTTTAAAAATTTATTCGCATAAACATATCCTATGGTCACTCATTTTTATATGAAAATAGCTATTCACTTATGTTAAGTATTTGTATAGAGTATGTTAGCTTTATATAATGCTCACATTGTTGCAGAATTCAAAATTAGAAGATCTATCTCCAAAGTATTTCTTACGTGGTTTCTCATTGAGGTTTTAATAAAACAAAATTAATCCATCTCAGTTATATAAATTTTTTTTGTCAAGATTAATAGTTTTCCAAGCCACGATATCAAAACTAGCTTTCACATATTCAAAAATGCTCGAGTCCAAATTTCTTTATTTTTAATGTTGTTTATAGAGAGCGCAAATCTCTAATAGCATCTTCAAGCACATTCGTTTTGAAAAACTAGTGTCAGAAAAGGAAAAGATTATGAAACCAAAAAAAGAAGAAAAAGGCCATAGCTTTTAATACATTTGAGATTTAATGTATCCTGAATACTTAAATTTACACCTACATTTGCTATATATAGTTATATAGGTGATGAATTTTTTACTTATTCAAATAAAAATCAATTATCGTTAACGTTGTGGAACATCATTCTTAATACTTTCATCGTGGTTTGAAACTCGTTTGAAAAAAAGTGAGTTGCACTCAGCTTTTCTTTTTCCTTTTCTTGCAAACCTAACTGACTCACAAGGCAATAGCCCAGGCAAATATTTAATTAGAACATTTAATAGATTCCATTAATAACATTTCGTGATTTTTTGCATTTTTGTTTATATTTAAATTTAAAAGGCGTGTTAGGGAACGTGTTAATTATACATTTCTTGATAAAATCGTTTTCAAAAAAAATTATTTCCATTCCGGGTTTGGAAGATGAGGATTCATCAAATCTCTAGATTGAATATTTTGACTATGACCCAATAATTCTTCTGTGTATATTTTATACTCAGAAAGTAAAACAAAGTTGAAAATAATCTGAAATTCTTCACTTACAGCAATAAATTTTTCTATCTTTTATTAATATATTAAAAATTTAACAAAAAATATTCAAGGTTTACCTTTTTCCCATGGAATTAAATTTATAAAATCAGAATACAACTAACTTGATATTCATCGGCATAATTTTACAAAATACTGACAGACAGTAAAATATCATTAGTGCATTTCTCATTAATACATCATTTCATCACAATCTTGATTCGTTTGCAATTATCGAAGTGATTAAATACCCCGTTTACACAACGCAAAACTTCGTTTATACACCGTTTTCGGTGTTGAAAAAAAGACTGCAGAATATTCTAAGAGCAGAGATCAATTTTAAGATCCTGGGAACTAAGATAACGATATCATGAACTTCGAAACCACTTGCAATTAAATTAATTGATATTAAATTATCCGCTGTTAATTTAAACAATGATAAAGTGGAGCGTGAAGAAATTATTTCATACATCTTTAAAGATTCAGTGGATTCCATTGAGAAACGTCAAATATATTTTTGTCAAAATATTAATGAAAAATAAATTCATGAATGTGAGCCCATTATAGCTCTGAATTCACTTCATGCAGGCAATCAACATATCAGACGATAATTTAAAACAAATATAATCGATTTATATTCATAACATTTTTAATGCATATAAATCGTTTGAAATAAGAATTTTTTAATTTGTACTTATGATATGCAATAAAAGTATGATATTTCTTACTTTTATAAACTAATCGCCTTTTGCAACTAGTTAAACACTCGGAATATTGGTTTTATTGACCGGGAAACTATTAAAGTATGTAATTACGTTTACGATAATTTTTTTTTTTTTTGAAAAACGCTGTAAAATAGCTTTATTTTTGGATTTTTGCTTAAAATAAGCATAGATGAAATCAAAATACACCAGTTTAATGCTAAAAATATTTTTAAAATTAGATTTTTTTTAAATTAAAAAAGTATTAATTAAAAGCTTTTAATTTAGAAGTTTATTAAATGAATGGTTCAACATCTTGTAGATAACTTTTGGAATACATTACTTAGTTCTTGAAATAAAATAAAAACATGCTGAATTTCTATCCAATGTTTAGATATTGGAGATTTGATTGAAAAATAACACTAAATTCTCATTGTTTTTGCATTGATTAGCATTAAAACAGTTATAGAAAATTTCTAAATCAACAGATTGCGTATTCTGCAGCCAGGTACTGCAGAACATATTAAGGAATTAGTATACCAAATTTGAACAAAAAATTATGCATTAATTTTTAATTTCTGAGAATTTTAATAAGAAAATTCTACCAAAATTTCGAATTTTAGACGAAAATGGCATTAAATATGTAAAATAGCATTAAAATGCACTTTGTGGGAAAATATAACTTCCCAAATAATGAATGTAAAAACCTAATATTAAAATGATAGAAAAACAACAATAATAGGAAAAAAAAACTGGAATATTAAACAGGGGAAAAAATCGACATTTTCACCAATATTCAACTTTTTAACGTAGTCGTCTACTCAATATCGAGTGCATTTATTTCAAATTTCACATTGATGTTTCATGAGACTAAAAAAATATAAATTTAGAGAAATAGTATACAACAAATTATTGTGACTTCAAACTAAAATTTTTTATTCTACTAATAAAAAGGAATCGAAATTTTTACTTCGGTTTTAATAGCCAAAGAAAACACATTTTTGTCTTTATTTTAACAATGGCAAAAGCAGACGATTGAATGTTTGATGAAACGGTAAAATTAATTTTAATTTAATCATCATAATAAAAACATTGTTAAGAATTATGTATCAGATTAAATTAAAAGAAACTTAAATTAGAAAGAAGCTTATACGAAAATAAAATTGGCATCATTTAAAAAAGTTTCTTGATTTTTAAGATAGCATGACAAATCGCTTGTACTATTTAATATTTTCAGAAGGTATAGCTGAAAAATACTAAAACTTGCTTAATTTTTAATTATATTTTCCTTAATTTCTAGATATTGAACGTATAATAATGGCCCTTCTATTGTCTTGTAGAACACGTGCACCAGTTTTCACCAAGATCTAACAAAACTGCGCTTTTAATAAAAATCATATAAACAAGCATATATATATTTATATATAGAGAGAAATTTAACTCAAAAATTTAATTGCTATTTTAGTACTATATAATAATATAATAGTGATATCTTGGAAAAAAATAAAATTATTACTTTTCAATAAATTTTATTTAGTAGCATTAAATTTGTATACAAAATTTATTCCTAAACATTTCGATTATACATTTTTTTTTCATTTATACAAGACTTTATATCAGAACAACTTTGAAAAACTTTTGAACAAGGCTTTACCGTATTTAATGAGAAATAAATAAATTTGTAAATTATCCATTATTTGAGTTACAATCCTAATGACATAATTTATTTAAACAGAATATTTTAAAAATTGAGCTAATTTCAAAAGAACAGATGTTAGCAAATTACTATCCAGAATATATAATATTTATAAGCCATTTCATTAAATTTAAACGAAATGAATATTTTAGAACAATCTAAATCAAGCGTAAACATTTACTGAATTGATCTTTTTCATAAGCTGTCTGCAATAAGTAACTAATTTTGAAGATATTATCAAATAAAAATGTAGTTAATTTATCCCGACATAACAATTCATGAGAAGTAGAAATTATTTCCTTTCTTTTATTTTCCCTAATAAATTGCTTCGCAAAACTTAGTTTGATTTATATTAATGGAATGTTTCGCTCAACAGTAATTTAACATTGATTTCTTCAGTTCTTGAGAAAAGTTAATAATAGTAGTTTCAAAGTATCGAACGATTTTATTTAAATATCATTTTAAGTATCCATTTTAAATTGTATTTATGAATAATTTGAGAATGAATTTATTCACCAGACGACCTTCAAAATTAAAAAGAATGTTAGAGAAATAAAATAAAATGGATGGATATTTCTCAAGAGAAATTTATCATTTATATTTAATGCGTTTTATATGGATTCCTTCTCTACAGATTAAATTTTTTTTATGTTTATAAAATAACAATTAGCACAGTTTGATTAATTTAATTAATGCTCAATTTTTGAAAATCATGCAGGGTTTTGTTTTGGAGGATTTTGGACTACAGCTAAATGATCAGTAAGACACTTGAAAATTCAGCCACTTTCATCAAACTTTCACTCCACTTCAGCGTGTCTGAAGTCCTCATCGCAGATATCAAATCAGGCAGATTAGGCAGCTACCTAAGGCCGTTAGGCTGAGAAGGATGGGGGACACAAGCAGATCAATTAACAACTTCATTTTTCTAGTTGTAAAATAAATAAATTTGAAAAAATTCCATGAATAAAATAATTTAAACAATTACTCATACACGGAATCATGAATCGCAATCTATACTAATAATAACACATGAAATGTATGCAAGTGACTATTGGTGCTTTACAAACCAGATCGTTTGACTTACAATTACCCTATATACCTTAAAGAATATACTTCGAGCGGAATTTTAAAAATTGCGTTTTTCCACGATAACTTCCAACATTATTACTGCACAAAAAAAAAAAAAAAAAAAAAAGGATTTAATACTGTTTTCAAATATAAAAAAAATATCTTTTTAATAGTATTAATTTAATAATCGTGGAAATTTTTGCTAAATTTTGACATTTTTTAAAAAAATTATTTTTTACCTAATTTCTAATAATAGATTACATTATTTTCCTAAAATTCGAATCGTTTTGATTATTTCATAAAATACTTAATCACGTGATTTTCTTCCATTGTTGAAAATTAAAGAAGAATGATTCTGTTTAATATCTGAGTTATTAATTTACAAGATAAATGAAAATTATAATTTTGCGAAATTTAGAAGATAGATGAGCAGGAGGATATTTATATTTTTAAAATCTTTACGATGTTATGGGATTCTCTCCATTAGAAAGGCTCATGTACACGATAAATAGAATTTAACTAAAATAATTAAATTGGTGGACAAGAAAAATTGGCAATAGAATTGGTGGAATCATGAAAATGAAATGATAAAAAAGATTCATCTGAAATCATTTATATTCCTGGTGAACCAAGTGGCCGCCTGAGGCGATTAATACATAAATAAAACACATAAATTTTCCCAAAGTTACTGAAATAGAAAATAATATATAATAAATCATTACCATGTTAATTAGATAAATATGCGCTGAAATATGAAACTAAACTGACCCATTTATTAAAAATGGCGTCTTATAATATATACTGCCTAAGGTCGCAAAATGCGTTCATCTGCCACTGGATCCAATCGTCATTTTTGTCATTTGATCATGAGTTCGAAGTATAGAGTCCAGAAATAACATTCGAGTTGCGATAAAACTAGATTAAATCCTAATTGACTAATTTGAACTTAAAGACTTTTCTAGTTGAAAAGAAAGACCGAAATAAAAACTTTTTCAAAATTGAATTGTTATTAATGCAATATCTTTTAAAAAACTTTGGAGTATTAATTTATGCACCATAGATTTAAAAATTCTCTAATTTTAAAGGAATTATTGATGATTCACTATTGAAGGTGAATTATTAATTTATAAAAAATTAATTTACTAAGGTTTCCGCAATCTATTCTCGATTTTGCAAACAAGAATAACGTGAATATCATCTTTAGTATATTTTCAGCTTGTTTTATTTTAACAATTCTGTTGCCAATTCACGATTTAGAAATACTATTAAGAGTATAATAATTTGTTATTGGAACTTATTTAATAAGTACTACGTAACAAAATATTTTATTTTAATGCCATCAATTTATAATGGATAACTAAAATATAATGACTTCTAAAATGCAATGCTTCTAGAACAATATATATATTAACTAATGTAACAAAAATATATATATATTTGCAAACTACTCTCTATTACATGCTAAAAAATATATGCGACTTACAAGACTTACTTTTAGCAAATGCGTGAAGTTCAAATTCTTAAAAAGAAATCAATTTCAATCATCCAGATAAATTTCACAATTAGCCAAAAATTACCAATTTTATTGCTTTTTATTAAAATTTTTCTTTAAATAAATAAAGTATTGATGAATTAAATACACAAAACAGAAAATTTATGTAGTCTTACAACTTAATAAAATAATCGGCTTCTCAGAATTTTTTTTGTTTTTTGTATTGTTCATATTCTTCAAACAAATACTTAAGTCGAATGTTATAATATTAAGATGCCAGTTTTGTTTCGAGCAAAAACGGGTGAGAGAGAAAGAAGCCATATTTTTAAACAAGCAATCATTTGTATTTTAGAAGGAAACCAATAAAAAATAATTGCTCGCATCCCCAAACAAATTTTACAGGCATTGGAAACTTTACTTATAATTACTTGGCACATATTTCGGATTCGAACTGATATCCTTAATTCTGCGAATGGGTTTCCAACTTTAAAATCTGTCGTACAATTTCTATTTTATTTATTTATTTATTTATTTTTTTACGATAGCATTTGCAAAAAATTCTCTTATTTTTTTTAAATCTTTTTTTGGTCGATATTTTATTGATTATGTCATTAAAAATATCGTTTGGAATTTTTAGCCAGGTAACCAGGTTACTCTATAAGATATTAAGCATTTATTTCACAGATTTTATATTTAAAAAAATCCAATAATGTTACAAGCAGAATAATAATAGAAACGGTCATATCAAAATTGAAAGACATTTATATTTCTCTCAGATGAAATTAATTTGAATAAAAATAAAATTAAGATTAGGAATTAATTTGCCTAAAATAAATACGAAAATCGAATCTAAAGTGCATTTGAAAAGATTATCAATCATGTTTAATAACAGAATCTGAATGAACAGAGTGCTCATGAACGATTAAAAAATATGATATATAATATATTAGTTCAAACAGAAAATTTGCGAAAAATAGATATATACTTTCATTATTTATTACTTTTTGCTCGTTCGTACATTTGAAATAACATTTTTTAATTTAAAAAATACTTTTTTTTTGAAAACTAAATTTTGATTCTTTGAGATTTATTTCGATGTTTAAGGTAATCGAATCTTAACAAATTAATCAAAGCATCTCAAAATCATTGTACAATTTAAATAACCATTTAAAAACAAAGCCTCAATCACCCCACCCCCTAAGAAACAACTATTTAACTTTGCAAACGATTTTATATCATGTGGCTCACGGAATCACTACTGCATATAATTTGACAATCTAATTTTCAAGCTTGCCTTAAGAGATCTCTTCAAAAATAATAAGCATGCCAAAATTTCCATAAAAAAAACTGCGTTTAAATCTGACAATTTTAATTTTTGGAATGCAGGGAATAATTACGAGTAAAATTTCACATTCATACTTTTAAAATCAGTAACTAACCCACTTAATTTACGAAATCTCTTGTAAAACGGTAAAACCAATTCTATCTAAGAAAACTGCAAACATATTTTAGCAAACGATTTTATTTTGCAGGGGCGGACGGAACACGGAATCACTGAGGCGCGAATCATATCTTTTCCTAATCTTCCCCCCAAGCGGTTCTAAAGAGAGAGAATCCTGTTTCCTCCTTTCCTTTGCAACTTAGTTCGCCAGAGAAAGATTTAAAGGAGTAGAACAGAAAAGAGAAAATCTTTCGCTGAGAGGAGCGCTAGATGATTACTGTGACGTCAATAGATCTGGCCAATCAGAGGCCACAGGGCCTAGCCCACTTACGGAGGGGAAATCATCACTTTCCACGGCAAATATATTTTACTGCAGACAGTTCTATAACTTTATTTGAACATATATTAATTTTTAGTCAATAATAGTTTCTGGTGTGAAATAAATAAGCTGTGGGTTGCTTATTAACAGAGATATAAGGTCCAGTAACCGGCTGATCTGCTTTCAGTTTCGAAGTGGACATATCTTGCAGAGATGTCGATCGTAGCGCCCTCTGCCTTCTTTCCGCTCATATTGTTGTGCGGTCTCTCGCTCGCTCGGCGAGTTGGATACAGTACATGAAACGAGATGGAGGTGCTAGAAGTACTGTGAGAATTTTCTGCCTCTTTTTGTTTGAGTTGTTGCCTTTTTGCCAGTGCAGAACCCAGTGGTATCCTTCGACAGATGGGATGAAGGATGATACATGGCGACATTTTAAAAACTAGATCAGTATGAAAGCAAGCATTAATCGGTTCGTCGCTTTGTTGTAGCCCTGTGGTTACTTTTAAGTCACTTTCGACTTAAAACAATCGTGGCCGGCGAAACACAATTATTTTAGTGAAATGCTCAGATACCTGACGCATAAACTAAAAACACAATCATTGAATGAAGCCGATTCGTATCCGTCAAAGGTAAGTTCATAAATAAATAAACAAACAAATATATCTGATTTATATACTAGTTTTCCCCCCTCTTGCATTTTTTTAAAGAGCGCTCCTCGCGTTTCTACCGGTGCATAGGTCATGTTCACGCGCACATTTAGCAGCTACATCGGCGCAGGCTAGCTGTCATGGCTGACAAGACAGGTATACTATTAATTCAGATTGATTAAAAATAAACCGTGGTACTCCGTCGACCATCGGTACCGTACTACAAGGAACGCAGATGTTGGTTGTTGAGGGGGACCGGACTCGGTAGTCGTGAGTTTATGGTCAACCGACTCCTTGCAGCGGAATACCGTACACGAACCTGTACAGTTCCGTTGGCAATTGTATAAACAATCTTCTTCGTCATCCTACGAATCGTTCGAAAACAGACAGTGTCTGCCTGTATATTGCATATTTCCTGGATTATTTTGTTTTACATTTGTAATCTAAGATGTTTTTGATTCAAGGCATGGCTTGTCAATGTCAAGAGGTACGTGTACAGGATTTTTCTTCAATGTATTTATCTAAAAAGAAAACGACTCTGAATGCGATGTCATTTTTCACAAATAAATGCAATTAACGAATAATCCTCTGCTTTTTCAACCGAATACAGTTGTTTTTATCCAAAATAGTTATATAATTATTAATTAGTTCAAAACTAAGTAGTTTCGAATTCTCTGCCGATACTCGTTTATTTATGATTAGCATTTGATTGTTTCTTTTTTTTCATTTCGGCAACATTTTATAAATGAAAATTTGAATTTTCATTTCTACTTTCATTTGAATTTTCTTTCAAATAAATATTCATTTTCGTTCAGAATCGTTCCATCGGCTTTATAGTCGTGATCGTGCTGAACGGTTTTGATTAAGTATTTCAATTTCTACTGTCTTTATTATATTTATTAAGATCATTGAGTATTACTTATTACAAACTATGCTCTTGCTTTATATGTAAAATCCATGTTGAAGATATTCTGATTATTCTCTTGAATCCAGGTCTGCTTCCAAGCTTTGCTTTGGTGTAGCGATCCGATAGCTTCACTTCAGAAATGTGCATCATTTTTTCTACATATTATTTTTTAATTAAAGTTTCTCTGCAATATCGATAATGCGATTCCATAATTTTTCATTAAACCTTTTTTTATAATGAACCTATATTTTATCTGCTCATTTAATTTTAAAAACTACTTAATCTTCTAATTAACTTTTTAACTATGGCAATATTTGATTATAATATATTTGAATCATTGAAGTGTAATAATCTTTATTTAATATTCTAAATAGGAAATCTTTTTGCTAGCAAAATGTAAGAATCTTTAATTTTTAGAATGAAAATTTTATGAAGTGGATCTAATGTTTTTTAATCCTTGTACATTATGATTCATTTCAAAACTTTGTGCTGAAAGACAGCTTTAAACATTTTATTATGCTGATAAATAATATTAAATCCTTTTTAATGCCAAAGCATTTCTTAACTTTGTTAATTGATTTTCCTTGCTAGGTAGATAATAAGACATTTAAATATCCAGTAATAAGCAAATGGTTGAATGGAATAATTTTTAATTATTTTTATATCTGTGTAATATTTGCTTTCGAATTATCATTTCATTGACTTATTCCTTTATTTTCACTATAAGTTACACTTTATAATATTTCAAAATTGCTTATTATAGATGAATAATTTAGTACTATTCTTACTATTAAAATTGATTATAAATACTATTCGAGTTAATTGTTCTTTGCTTTATTATGTTCATAGTAAAGTATGTATCTATAAAGTGCTTTGATGTATGCATAATATATTTTGTTGCATTAATTCAGAAGATGTATTGTTTAAATTTATTTATATGTGGTAAATGTTGATTGAGTTAAAATAGTTTTATTATTGCATAAAATTCTTGCAATTTAGTTATCTAATTTTTGACTATACACTTATAATTTCTATTTTGCCATTATGTGAAATTATTATTGAAAATTGAGTTTTTGTATTGCATTATTTCTTTAATTCTGAGATGGTTTTAATGTTTATTTTCCTTTAATGCTTTTTATTTATACCTTTAGTTTCTATATCTTATAAGTATTTTTATGCCTAAAATATGGGCCTATAAATATAACACTGTTGTTTAAAGCAATTTAAAATTTTGCTTATTTTGTATTTTATTACAAAACGCTTGAATTATTTTCTTTCATTTTATGATTGTTAATCACTAGTCTTCTTTAAACTTATTTTATGCATATTTTTGTTCATTGCATGCAATGTAAGATACTATTTACAAAAAATTATTATTTAAGAGATTTTCTAGAGTTCCATGTTTGATTAAAGGTGTTGCGTAACTGAATTTTATGATTATGATTCCTGGTTAGTGTTTGAATGATTTAAAAGTATAAATTATCAACTCTGCTTATCGTTGCATTTACTGATATGGGAATATATGAAGAAATGAAATGAGATTCTTCTTATTTGTATTTATTGTTATTGTAGTGTTTATTAAAATGTTTAAGCATAAACATGACTTTTCATAAGCTGTTAGTTTTTAAATGTTTATCTATATTAAAAGTTCTTTATTTAAAAAATTGTATTTTGAGCTAACTTGAATATTGTTGTGTTCATTATGTTAATTTTTGTCGGACAGAAAATTTGAAATTTAGCTGCAGTATTCAAAGTGGCGATTCTTAGCTATATTTGCTCTTAAACTTAAAAATTCTATGATTCTTCCAAACCTGTGCTATCTTAGAAATTCTTATATTATTTATTGATTAAAATAATAAACCTAAAAGGTTTGTAATATTAATCTTTTCTTCATGTTTTATTCTTTTAAGAAATTTTTGAAAGTTTAGTTCATTAGTATATCTCAAATACATTTCCATATTTAATCTTTTACTGATCTTATGAGATATTTTATGATTAGAAATTTTAATGTATTTTTTCTGTTTTATTAATGACTAAAAAATTGAAAAATATTGTAAGGCAGTTTAGTTGGAAGTAATAACTAACCTTTAACTTAATTTATCTAGATTGTTATTATTATTTAACTTCAAAAAGTAGGAAGAATTAGTGTCTGCTACATTTCATTTCTTCCCATCATGTTTGATTAAAAAAAATAAACACTTTTATTTTATGTCTGATATGCTGGTTTCCTTATAACAAACATATTGTATAGCTACATCTTTTACGATTATAATAAGTCATTAGTATTGTTTTCTTAATTTAATATTTTTAAAAAATTTAATTCATTAATGCAGAAGTTTCAAAGATGCTACATTAATATTTTCAGATATGTACAATGACCGAATTTAGTCAGTGTTGGTATTATATTCTAATATAATACTTTTGTTAAATGCTTTATTTTAGCGACACCTTAGTTCTTAAAAGCTGCAGCCTTTGGTTTTAAATGATTGGTTATTCATTCATCAGATCTTTATATTTAAAAATTGATTAAAATTAAGATTTGCAAACTGACAAGACTTAACCTATTTAAATGTATATGTGTGTATATATATAATATAATTTTGTTAGTTGAAAGGACATTTTTCATTCTGCCAGGGAAGTTTTTTTATGTGCTTGCATCAAAAATTGCTTAAAATGCATTTAGTTTTTAAATTTTTCATGGTGCAATTATTCATTTTAACATTTATTATACTTTTAATTTATATTAAATTGCATAAAATATTTAATTTGAAAAATTTTCAATGGTTTAACAAATCTTGCAATGTACTATCACTATAAGCAATTGGTATATTAATGTGTTAAGTTAATAAGTAAAATCATTATTAATATATTTTTTTATTTTTTCAAAAATTTAAATATTTATTTCCTTGAAACAAGTTCTACTAGGTAATATTGTTATGGCAATTTCATTTTATTTCTAAACCATTTGCATATTTTGATGAAGTTAATCTGCAACTCCATCATTGTTTCTTAGAACTTATAATTTAAAATTAATTATAACCAATTTTAAGATAATATTTTATAAATTTACTAATTATTATATTTATTTACTATCTGTTAAATTTTAGTGCTGTAAATATAGAATCCTTGAAATGTTCACAATACATTTCATCACATTATTGTTAATTGTCCTGTATTATTTTAGCTGTATTTAAAAAAAAAGTTTTTAAAGCATATTATAGTTTCATTTGTCAGAAGGTAGAAATTTGTATTTAATAAGAATAGTTAATGCAAACGTTTTAGAATAAATGACCGTAATATTATGATTGCAGATTATATGATATATAAACATGATTTTCTATAAATATCTCGACATTCTATAATATTCAGATTTTCATTTGTTAAGATCTGTATTTTGTAGAATATCGAGATTAATTTTATTTTGCTTATAGGCTCGTTTAATTCCAACTCCTCTCTACTGTAGTTGCACAATATTACAATAAAAGTGAAAAACTAAACTGAAAAAGTTGTTTTAATACTCATACTATAAAATAAACGAATAAACAAAGAACTCGTCACCAGGAAAGGAATAGGAATCAATCGTTCCTGCAACAGCAACAAAAAAAAAAAAAAAAAAAGAATGCGCTCAAAATTTTGACCTTGACGCGGCGCAATGCTGTCTCCGATTGTATTATTTGGCTCTCGGCCTAAAACATTGTAAGATATTCCTTGCCTTGTTTGAAATCGGACCGTACAGTTAATTTCTTTTGCTTGTGATGTACAAGGTAATTGAATAACACAATCGAATACTCGTAAATTGCATGATTTCGTCATATTTACGTACTGAAGCTAGCTGTAAATTTCAATTTCCTTCCAGGAATTTAAAAATAAAACACGTAATTAAATTTTCCTTAGTTTCTATTTATATTTTGATTAATTCACCAATATGCTTATTGTGGTACTTTTGATATCGTTAATTATTCATATTAGTTCTTATTGCTTTTTTAAAATTAATATACCGATGTAAAGTAGTATACTGCTTGCTTTTCAAAGACAAAGTCAATTATAAACTGAATCCAAATTGTACTATTTTTGTACCACTTTATGCAAATTGAGTAACTATGTATACCACTATTTGGTACTTTATCAAAAGAAGAAAAATAATTTAAAGCACCTATTATAATAAAATATTTCTCTCATATGCACGTATTTTAGTTTTTATCTGAAATTCAAGGTATGATTAAAGCTACGACCTTGATAAGGATGCATATTAAAATAGCCATTGTTTCGTTAATATATTAGATGTTGGAACCAGCTTGCATTTTTAAAACTTGCCCATCTGGTTTTAAGATTTTTCAGATTCAACGTAGTAGCTGGTTGAGCTGATCTGGCAATAGTCTTTCTCTTGTCAAAATGATAAGCCAATCATATATCAGAAGACTTAATGTAATTTAATAGACTTTCTCCTTTAACATTTGATAGGAGACGTTTTTTGTGACGATTGCTCGTTGAAATTCATATAAAGCGTAAACATTTTATTTTGTTGAGTTTTTTTCCCGCTAGGGTTAAAGCAAAACTTCTTCGTTACAACGCCGAATATTTATTCACTTATCGATCCTTTAAATTTTATAGTTATTAAATGGATACATTTTAGAATTCCGAAATTTAGAATAATTCTTTGAAAATTGTAAATCGTCTGCCGGTATCAATGTTGTGTTGCCAGAACTAGCTTGAATTCAGACGCTTTCACGTATAAACTTTTTTCTTTTATGTTGTATTTGTTTAGAAATTTATATATTTAGAAATGCTGCATGAATCAAATCAAATAAATGAGTCCTACGCAGGTTTATATGCATCATTCAACAAAATATCGAGTTTCGTTAAAGGCTAGTTTAATGTTATTTTTTGTATAAAATCTTGCATCCTTTGGCAATGAAATAATGTTGTATCTAATAACTGATGAAATGTTCCCTCCCCCCCTTTTTTTTGTCTTGACTATCATTAATTAATCTTTCCCTCTCTGGTTCAGTTTTATTGATCTGAACCAAATCATATGGTCATTGGCACAAACAGTTGCATTCAGCTATTGGTATCGGTTCTGTATCCGTATTTATAAAATTTCATTAGGTTGTAATGTTTATATTTATTTTCAAGAATGTAGTATATATGGAGCCGTATCTCGTTTTGTTTCTTTTGAAAACGTGTGATGTTTAACTTTGGGAAATGATTAACTTGTTTATTAATTGAATTTTGTATTACATTTGGTAGAAATACTTGTAAAAAGAGTTGTTTTTTCGTGTCTTTTTAGGGAAAAATAAAATTTCAAGTAACTGAAAACAGTAAACTTAATTCACATTTGCTATGCAGTGATAATTTTAAGCATATTAGGAAATGAATATGGAAAAAAAAAAAAAAAAACCCTTGACAGAAATATTCAAGACAAAGACACGTTAAGAACTAATTCGTTCATATAAAGTTTATCGTACTCCGAAAACCAGTTTCCCTGTAGATATTACGTTATGAAACAACGCAATTTTATATACGTTTTTATTGTTGAATCGTTATACTATGAAATCAGTACACCGCAAAATGCTATGAAACATCGTTCAGATCATACAATTCCCATTATTTTTAATTGCATTCTTTTAAAAAATATATACATAAATTAGAACTTCCTTATTGCTAATAAATTCGAGTTGGGTTTAATCAAGGTCGCTTACAATTGGCATCGGAATAATTAATTAGCCGCTATTATTGTTCCATCCCAGTCTAGAAATAATTTACAGAAAATAGATTTTAAAGCCATAAAAGTAGAAATCGGCTTCATCAAGAACAGGGAAGCAGCATTGAAATGTAAAGCATCGCTCTCCTTTTCGATAAGGCTGCAGCGGAGGATCGATGACCTTGACCTAGACTTTTCTGGCACCGGTAGGTACTCCCGATTCAGAGAAAGGGAGGACACGCGCAGCAAAACTGGTTGGAGAATGACATCTGGTCAGGTTTACGAAGAGTTCATTTTCGGAGCATTGCAGTTTTGCTTTTTTTCTCTACGAAACATATTGCGTGAAAAGCCTGATTTTAAGAGTTCCATTTTCTAATGCAAATGATTATTTCATCCGCTGGAAGTAATAATCAGCGATTTTTTTTTAAAAAAAATCTAGCAGGAATAAAATTAATGATTTAGACTTCCCGAGTTTTGTAACTTTAAAAATTCGATTTTCTTGAATAGTAGGGGATTGTACCCAGAACAATTCGTGTTAAGAAGAACGAAAGAAGGGTGAGGGTGGAATTAATTAACTATTCTTATTCATAATATTCTAAATTTTAAAAAAATTTCGTTTACCTTTTAAAATTTACTGGTATGCATCTCCAGGCTAATAGAAATGAAGAAAGCATTTTTTTCTTTTTTTTTTATGAAGGACTGATTTTTTAAATTTTAGAACTCTACTCGATATGTTATAAAATAGCACATTTCCTGTTAATTTTAATATCTAGCATATCATCATTTTACACGGCAGATGATTTTACGCTCTTGGAATAGGACATACGCTTTTTTGTTGTTTGACGATGTATTGCTCTCATATGATTATTAATCATGATTATGATTGAATCTGTTATGCGAAGGTGACTGACGGGTTAATACTATCTTCTTATTGTTCTTATTTTTAACTGATGTGTTAATACTATCTCCTTATTGTTCTTACTTGTAACCTTTCTTTCTTTTTTTTGAATATTTTTTTTATATTCTGTACTTAAAATGAATGTAATGCATACCAATGAAACAGTGCCCCTCCCCTTCTTTTGGGTTACTAAATTCTAAAATTTCTGTTAATCGTAAGCTCCATTGTTGAGATTGTAACACTGAAATTCGAGTTAACTAGAGCATCTTCACTTGCATTTATTTAGTTTGCTGATTAATTGGTTCCTGAAAACGGTTCGTAAAAATTCTCGTTTTGTCGTCGAAACATTCTTCTTAGTTTTCTGAGTAATTTTCTGAGGGAAAATGAAATTGTTTGCTCTGCCAAAATTATATAATATACAGGGTGGTTATAATTAAAGTTATCCTGTTTAGACCTACGTAGTGTCCGCTGTAGTGGAAGGATGTCGAAGAAACTTAATACTTAGGTTGTATGGACCAAGGGAAACGGAAATCTGGAATTAAAAAAAAAATTAATTCAAATTTTAACCGCCAGGTGTGAAGGCGCAGCATGGAAAACAAAAACACAATTTGGAACTTTACAACTTTATTTAATTACAATATATGTTGAATGTGCATTCCATTTACTCAAGCACATGTTCAAAGCGTGTTGAACAGTGGCACGATGGGTTTCTCAATAATTGCAGCAAATGTTCAAAGGCCATGAACTGTCAAAGGCTCTTCTGGCTAAAAAAAATTCTAACAAATTGATTTCGTTTCTCCGGGTCTGCAGAATTCAACGCTTGCCACATGATGAATCTTGTATGGATACCACTTTACAATGGATCGAAGAACCTTTCGTACTGTAGACCAAGGGATGGATAAATCACGTGCCACCGCTCGAGCACTACATGAAGAATATTGCGAATCGGACGTTCTTTCGACCACGACAAGAGCGACTTCTTCCGCAGTTCTATTTGAAATCAGTTTCCATCCTCTTCCTTGTATCAAACCCAATTCTCCAGTCTCTTCAAATTTAATTTTAATTTTTATGTCCAGGAAGGCTTTTTCAAAACCTTCCTGGGCATAAGCCCTTTCCGTAAGCCTTTCAAGCGCCGATATTCTCGCAGTGCAGCTGACAAATTACGACTATTCTGATGAAACAACTTTATCAGAAAAGCTCTTCCTTTCTTCTCTAACGGCATGGTAAAGAATAATTTTGCGGCATTAAGTACTGGCTTTTTTAATTACTCTAAATTTGCATAACGGCCTTTATCGTACATGAAAACCGCCATCTATAGGTCGAAATTTAAACTGTTTTTTTATTACAGATTTCTTTTCCCCATGATCCGTACAACTTAAATATCAAGTTTCTTCGACATATTTCCACTAGAGCGGACACTACATATGTCTAAACAGGGTAACATTAATTATAACCTGTATATAATAAAGCATCGTTTGTCCTCATTTATATATCAGCTAATCAAAGGCTCGATTCATTCGTAATAATCTTAATGATAAAGAACTTCGTTTATACGACGCTAGAAATCCAAAGCTTCATGTATACGCCGTTTTCCCTCGTTTTATCCTGATCTGAAGTTTGTCAGTTTTCTGGCCTAGTCGCTACTTCTCCGTCCCTACTAAGGGGGAGGGGGACTTTTGCGATATATATTGATTTTGGAAATATTCGCATTTGATGAATTAATATAAGACAAATTTTCTACTTTTAATTTAAACGATGTTGAAAAAGTTATTCCGCCTCTCTTTAAAGACAAAATGAACTATATTGGGGGGAAAAAATCGGTGTCATTTTGTTTGTCAAAACAGTAATGCAAAAATTAGTTCAGTTCATAATACTTTCCATATGTTTAATATTCGCAAACAATGGGCATGTCAGATGAATATTAAGGATTTTTTTTTAATTGAATCCTACTTGGATGTGCCTAAATCGTATAAAATATGAGATATATTTTTTCCTTCTAGGTGAAATCTTGTAAACAGTATTTCACTGCATAAATCTTCGTGTATTTTGATTTTAAAAATTAAATTCATTGAACAAGTTTTATTGGCTTTTATCCGTGCTGTGTAGGAAAAAGATACAATTACAAAATTTCAGCTGTTATCCAACAACAACAAAAAATCTTCCCCCTCCGTCACGATAGTGAGATTTGCTTTATTTTTATTTTTATAGGAATAAAAAACGACCCTTTTAAAATGAGTTGATTACAGTGTATTTAGATTTTATTTAGATTGTTTTGGCTTTTTTAAAAATGTAATGTAAAATTTTTATAAATATAGCACTTTTTGTTTAATTTCGTTATCTAGTGAGGAATATTTTGCAGAGTTTCAAGAGTTTTTATTTTTCATTTACAGATCTGGTACGGAAGTTGATGAAGATTGTTAATTGGAAATGTAAGGGTCACACACCAAATTTCACCTTTTTAGCGTTTTTTTAAGTTTCCGCGTTCGCATGCGCACAGAAATATTAGTTAAATGTCGAAGGATTTTTTTCCCCTCAAGAAAAATTGTGATAAAACTTTGGAACTCAACAAAGTTTTGAATTTGCTTATTCGATGACGATTTCGGTATTTTAACTATTCGTGATATACGAACAAATGAAGAAAAGTTTTTCTTCTGTGATAGAAAATAATGTCTCCCTATTATCAAAAATTTTATTTGGTATTTAAAATAAAATATATAATAATAATTCTTCCCTTGGTGTTTTGTTGAGATAAGCTTAGCCCAGATATTTAACTTCTTGTCGATTTAAATTGCCTTTGTAGGCTTCATAGATATCATATTCGTAGAACGTATTGAAAAGGAATATTAGTCGTTATCAAATTTATTTCTTAAGAGAAATTACGCCCCATACTACGGTAATTAAAAAATCTAGAAAGTTGTCACAAAATTAACGATATAAATTTATTGATTCAATGTTTATTTCATTTTCTTCAAACTATACTCTCCAAACATTTTTCCAATTCTGAAAACATGTTTTAAAATCTTTTTTGTGGAACCTCATCAAAGTTCATAGCGAATTTTCTTTTATTGTAGTGATATGCCTAAACAGGGATTAGAAGAAACGGTTTCAACAGTGGAAATAAAATTTACACGGTGCTGTAACTGGTAAAAAGGAATAGGAAAGTATTTGTTGATTTTTTTTTTGGTCAAAAATTTATCAATAATAGTGTTATGAGAAGACGCATTATCGTAGTGCAAAACACACGAGCTATCTTTCTCTTGCAGTTTAGATAATTTTCGATATAGAAACTCTGATATTGACTCTGATTGCTAAATGGCATTAAGTATCATTTCTGCAATCAAATCCACATATTGATGATTCATAATATGAGTGGTCTGTCGGAGCGTTATTCATTTTCGACAATTTCTCTACTTTCCTTAAACAAGAATATACTACTCAAATATTCTTGTTTTTGATAAACAGTTGCCTTTAAAGGTTTTTTACAATATTTCAAATATTTTTTAACGTATATTCTCTATTCAATTGCATTCGCTATTTTGGAAAAATCATCTGAAATTAAAATCAAATTTTATTTTCAGATGATAATATGAAATCAAAAGCTAACTATCTGTAAATGTTTATATAAGTCACGAATATTTTTTGTAAAAGTTTGCAAACGATTTCTAAAATATGTCTTTAAAATGAATCATTCTCGGCAATTTTTGATTACAGTTGTGTATTGAAATATGGAATATGCTTATTTATTTCTGAAGAAGTTATGTTTTTATTTTTCCAAAGCTTTTTGATTTGCTATTTTTCGTCATATCAGAAAAAGAATTCTAAAATTTTTGAACTGAAACTTCAATTTCGTTTTGGTTGCAGTTATTTAAATAAACCGATGTATTGTCTAGTGCTACGGTTTATTTCCGTTTCTGTTCTTGCCGAATAGTTATTTACCTTTACTTTCCTTCAAAATTTTATTTAATTACAGTATTCCATTGTTTTGTTGGTAGTTTTGTTAGAATTAAAGTGGCAGTTCGATTCTTTCTTAAAAATTCTTTTTTCCAGTTGTGAAAATCGATTTTATCGATTTTTTTCTTTTAATAATTTGTTTGTGTGTCTGTCAATAATTCTGATTTCATTGTTTATATTCCTTTTAATTGTTTATAGAATATGACAAATTCTTTTTTGAATGAGTTAACTTTTCATTTACAATTAATCCACCTATAACATTCTGTGTTTTGAAAAGGTTTTAAAACAATAAATAATAGATTAATGTTAGTGCAGTTGCAATTATACGTACAAAATTGTTTTTAAGGACTTATTCTGAAGATATACTTTAAGACCCGTAAGTGCTTGAAATACTTAACTGGATTTTTATCATGTTTTCAGAGATATAATGATAAAGAAATTTCTTTAAATATGCAGAATGGTTATTAATGAAATGTCCTGTACAGGTCGTTTTAGAGGTAGAAAAAAAAAAGGGGGGATTTCAAAAAAGAAAAAAAAGCCAGCGTTCATTAGAATATTTAATTTTGGTGCAGGAGAAAACGGGAGGAAAAAAGTATAATTCTAGTCACTATAGAACATTTTCCTTGTGCGGATTAATAAATTTTGTTCTGCTGTACTACTTACAAATCGTAATTTATGCGTATCCCTACTACGATTTAATTATTACACAACGACGATTGATTGGTATTAGAGAAAGCTTTATTTTATATATATAGTATTTCCTTATTGAACACCTCCACCTTATTATTATAAGAATTATTTAACACCATTCGTGTCCATATGCACCGAAGCGCATGTCATCAAGATTTAACCTTCTCTTAGTCACTTTTTTATGATAGCGGGATATTACCGATATTGTATTTGCTAAAATAATGACTTCGAGATCTTTTAGGAATTTCGATGTTTCAAACCTCCTAGAGTCCGGGCAAATTATTTTAGCAATTACACTATACTCTCGGGCTCGGATAAAGAATACAGCGATCTAGGAAAATGAAATTTAGTAGTATCAATTTTTTACCTAAAAACAATTTCAGATTAGTACTAAAGTTCTGGATGCTCTAAATTTATAGGATGAGTTTACTGTTTTTTTGCGTGTGTTAAAGTTATACCTCAAAAGCGCTACAGGCTGGATAGGCGATTATAAGATTTAAGCTCTAAAATTTATACCTGTGACTGACGTTGGACAGTCAGTCCACAGATCCGTTATCGGTTCATGTGTTTATCAGAACTTGATAATTCAGAAACACAACTGAAAAGGTAAAATTAAATTTTCTATGTTATTTTGACGACCAAGCTGTAGCTATTTTTGGAACTCGTCCGTCTATGCATATTAAATTTTCTTCACTGTATGCGAAGCTTAAAAAATGCTGGTATGAGGCATGTGTAAATATTGTTTCGGAATATACCAAAACCTTTTCTGAACTATACGGCGAAAAATATTCAATGGGTTCAATAACGGATAAAGACATTTTATTCTACACGAAAACCCAAAACAATAGTACATAAGAATAAGCAACAAATCAATATTTAAAAAAAGAAACTGTTAAAAGCACAAAGCGCCCATAGAGAACTCATTAGAGATTTACTCTCCAAAAGAGACTTCGCTTATATATTCCTTTGAGCTCAACTTATCTGCTCTCGTTATACAGCTCAACTACCTCTTGTTCATGGGTCTCGGCATTTATAGCTCCCATGTCAGGGTATCGAAGGTTTTAAAAGAATATCTCATCTTCCCTAGTAATCGACATTTCGTCAAAATTTCGGTAGTTTCAAGAACTTTCATTTTTGCCATCGAAGTCGTCGTCAAATTTACCGCCAACACCGGGGGTCATTGAAGCGGCGTCCATTCAGCAGCAGTTTCTGTATTTGTAAAGCTATCTTCCTTACCAGAAGACTTATCACACAAGAAAGCAATTTTACAAATTCGTGACAATATACAAGAAAGTTGGGAAAAGTCACTAACACTCGTTTTTATTACAATTCTTTGAATTGAGATAATTTCATCTTAATTTCAATAAAATATGTAAGCAAGTAGAATAAAATTTGAAATTTCGTTATTCAAGGCTCATTCAGACAGCTATGCATATAATGGTAAGTAAGGGACGTAAGTTTCTCTAATGGTGACTTTATTCACATTCAAACAGTATCATTATCTCGCTCTAAACTTTACAATAAAGAAAGTTTGCTGTGCCGAATGCTTTATAGTTCTTAAAATTAATCTCGGAACCTGGAAAGAGGTTGCTAAGCATTATTCTCCCCGTTCTTAATATTCTTTTGCTCTCAGTTCTGTATACTCAACAACACTCTTTATAATAATGAGCTGAAATGCTCCTTATATGTTGCCGAAAAAAATTATTCATAGTTCAGTTGTATAAGGCTACATTTGCAGGACATATATGCGGTAAATATTATTATTATGTAACTTGCAACTATTAATTCATTTAGTGCTTAAAACAAATCTAAAAACGAGAAAATTCTGAGTGTACCTGGCCTTTTAATTACCACTTAAAGATTTCCAACATTTTTTTTTTTCAAAAATTTGTCATATAAATATTTTTAAATATTTGAGCACTAGTTATCGTGTTCATCTCTCGCTTGTATATATGAAAATTTTGAAAATGTTTAACATTTTAATTGATCATTTTCTTTTCAATTAATTCGAACATGATGTTTCATAATGTAAGTGACAGCATTCTTTTTCTGCAGTAATGCGAAATGTTTTCATGGCAATTTTGGCATAGAATTTTTGACTAGATCCGTTTGTTTCATTTTCATGTATCTTATGGGGGGGAGGGAATCCAATCGTAGTAGTTATTGTTCATATGCACATTCGCTCTGCCAGATTTCCGAAATTGATTGAGCTTTTGTAAGTAGGCGCATTTCTTCTTGTTTTTAAAAGAAGATCAAATGTATCAAGTAATTTATAAATAACTATAATTAATGCATGTTTAAAACTCAACTATAATCAGACATTGCTTGCAGAGTGTTATAAAAGACCACCCGGATGTAAGTTGTTAATTTCTATATCGAACCATGGTTTTACTATGTCGTTGGCAACGGTGACATTGATTTTTGTATTGGATTTTACTCCTATTTTTTCTTTTGCCTATCTTTATAACTACGGTATCGTTCTTATTGTAGACAACTTTCCCAGGATATGTATCGAGTTTTATATCGCAACTTATGTAAAGGCTTTATAATAATGAATCTCTGAAACCACCATGGCTTTTTTAAGAAGTCGTTATCATCCCATGATCAACCAAAATTAAGATTTTCTCAGCATTTTAACCTCTGTCTACTACAAAGCGCATAGACCTTTCGTATTTTAGATCTAATGAACGAGTAACTAAAGTTGGCGCTATGTGCTCACTATATTGGCCTTTGCCGTTAATTGAGAGCTAAAATCTGTCTATGTTGTAATGAATGATGACATCTATGATTTATTGTGTGACATACTGACGTCTGATATTTTTTTCTTTTTATTTTCAGAATGATGATGACCACGATTCTGGAACAGAATCGGATGATGAGGGAGCAGACGCAGAAGAGCTGGAGAAATGTAAGACATTAATTTCATTCCTTAATTTTGATTTTTACATCAACTTCTGGCTAACGATCTCAGGGAACATCGATAGTAAAATGGGCGTATTAATTTTTTACTCATTGATGATAATAAATGCCAATAAATCAAAACCATGCTTTACAAATATTTAGAGTTTTATTCAGTGGCACAGTGAGGATAAGTGGCTCTAGGGTGTTGATTATTTCGATCAAAGTTGTTATTAAGGGTAACCTTAACCCGAAGGCACACGGAAAAAATAGGAATGACCGGACCGTCGCGACAGCAACACTGGTGGGAATTATGGTTGTGTCCTAAAAGCCGTCACCGGCCGCGATACAACCTTTCCTGCAGGAAGCGCGTTCCATCACCGATAGGAGGTAGCAGACCTCTACCATTTCTGTACGCACCAGGGTAGCGAAAACCTACCACCATACCGGAAGATCCTCATTTCTGAGGTGCTTTCCCAGTGGGATCATAAGTAAGGGTAATTTGGCTCTTAATCGTATTTGTTATTTCAAAAAATGTCATAAACTCATTAATACTTTGTCGGCTTGGCGTTCGCGAAAAGTGACGCTCAATACACCGGTATCTCTCTACCCTGTTGTTTCTCCAGTTGTTGCATCACAGATTTTATTTTTATATCTTGAATTGGGTTATAAACCGACGCTTCTGTATATCGTTATGTTTAAAAAATTTTAAAAAGTCACTCTTTCACTTTTACCTTTTCGAATACGTAGTATAGAGAAAATATAGTAATCGTCAAAAAATGCGAACTTGATATTTTCACTCCCCGTTTTAGACCTCCCTATTTCGAACAACATATTTTTAAGAAAATTTCCATCTACCTGTCTGTTCTGTGAACGAAGATAACTCAAAAACGCTTTGAGCTAGATGTTTGAAATTCGGTATACGATCTTTACACCAAATTTGCAGATTTCTATGAAATTTGGCGTAAAATCTGTTCAGAGGAAATCTGTCCGAAAATAATTTAACGCGATAACTACAAAAGGAAAAGAGCTAGATAGTTAAGATTCCGTACAGAGGTTTAACTTCTACAGTGTAGGCACCTATCAAATTTTGAGCCAAATCCAATAAAAAGTCGATTGTCTGTCGGTCTATACTTTCTGAAACATATAAACACGATAACTCAAAGACGCAATGCCTTAAAAATGTCAAATCTATTATGGGATTTTATGGTATCTGTTGTGGGATACTAAATTAATCCATGTCATAAAATAATCACTAATCACTAAATAAAACCATGTATTCGTTGTACGAGTTACTAAACTGAGTTGGGCTTCATCGTCCGAAGCTTTGAAATGTCACTTAATTGGGGTTTTAAAAAAAATATTTTGATTTTGTAAATTTTCTTTGTGGAATTTTGAATCTCCTATTTTGATTTATCTCCTGCGTATATGCTTACCCTCTGCCAAATATTTTCATATTTAACTTGTTCAATAAAAAGTAAGTAATCTAAGAATTTCAAGTTGAGCTTCCGACAACCCTTGAAGTTTCTTATATTTTGTGTTACTACTTTCAAAGCAATTTTAATCCCTTAAACAATGCTGTACGATATATATTTAGGGCTTAAGATCTGGTATAAGAGTAGTCGTCCAGGGGGATCTGACTCTTGATTGTAGCAGCCAGAATCAAACCACTCTTACTCGCTTTCACAGTGGGCACCTTGGAACTATGACATATTCTGAGGATTCTCAGCGCTTTGAAGTCTGCCCCCAAGTGTTTCATGGAAGAGGCTTCACCTGATCACATTCTTATTTGTCTGGGCCTCTCCTGGCAGAATCGTATGGATAACAGATTGTTAGTATAGGTTGCACAATTTCATTGACTTGATATAGCTCTGCTGTTCTTGGGGCTGTGCAACAACAACAGGGCCAAAGATTATTGCTTTCCGAGGTTTGAAATTTTTCAATTTAAAAGCATTATTTCCATCAAAGGATTTCATTGCTGAAGACACGCGATTGATTTCCGTAAAAGGTACATGCAGCATTTCGATTGAGTCAGTCGTATTTTAGATACCTAGATTCAATATTTGCCATTCTTTGTTTCGTCTATGGATATGCTGTCTGTTTAGTATTTGCAAGGAATGGGCATGGAATTATTCTTAGCCGTATCTATCTTGGAGCTGTATCTTTATTATCAATTCAATAGCTGTCCAATTTTTGGATGCCTTCATAAGAGATTTAGTTTAAAATATCTTCAGAACAATTTTAAAAGTAAATCCTCGCTGTAGCTTACAGAATTTTGCTTAATAACGAATATAGCTCTAAAAAAGAAACTCAGTGTGAGAAAGTAACCGAACCCCCAAGTTTCTACCATGCATTTACAAATTTTTTTTTTTCCTACTTATGCTACACAAGACTTGAATGTAACTTTTATAATTTCAATTGATATATCTTATTTTGAAGAAACACACATTTCAATTTCTAGAAGGGATTTTAATGGCATTCACTAGATTTAATTACTCCATTAAGTGAACATTTTTCTGTGTTATTAAATTTAAATGGTAAGATAATGATGTTTTATGACTTACGAATTGTTTTTTTCCCCTTTGTATTTTAACAATTTCTTTCCTTTTTTTATAAATGTCTCTTTATGTGCGTGATTCGTTTCCTCCCCCCCTTTTTTTTTTCAATCCAACATTGCATTATGGCATAACCAGTTGGAATAGACTTAGTGTCAGATATATCGCTTACGACTCACGATTCTGTCATTAATATAAAATTCACAATTTTTTAATGTCCCTCTTTGTATTGTATTCCAGGGGAAAAAAAAAAAAAAAAAACTTGCACAATGTGCGATTGAAAAATAACCAAAAGCACGCAGCCATATTTTTAAATAAGTATAATATAAAATATATTATTATCCGAAAGCTATCCTTTTTGACGCGTTTTGTTGTTAATATACCTGAAAATTAAATTCTAAGACATCTTGCATCAATCGTTGCAATTCCTTTAAATTGTGACGAAATCTTGTGTCTAACGATGTTATAACTGCTTTTGGGCGTCTTTCCGAATTAGCTTACCATTATCTTTCAAGGTCTTCGCAATCTTTGAGGCCAAAAAATTTAAAAACAGCATCCAACCACATCGTAAAATGAAGGCAACATTTGACCTTTTTTTTTACCATAAAACTATGACTAAAGCCCGTTTATAACTTCCCACATTACGTCCTCAAATCCTTTTTATTCATGGCTCTCGGATATTTCGTAAGTTACCCCCGCGTCGAATTACTTCTGTAATTGTCTTGACCCCAAGTGAACCGCGCGACGCTGGAGTCCTTAAAAATAATCCTGAAAAAAAAGAAAAAAAAAAGCAGAAGAAAGAAAGAGAAGCAGTCTTTTTCAACTTTGTTTCCTCTGGGGGGACGGATAAGTCCTGCTGAATATGCCATTCAATTCCATTCTGCTAAAGGAAAAGCTGGTTCTGGTATGGATATGGTTCAGGCTACAAAGCCTTGAGAAGGATCTTTTTAGAGCGTTTCTTACTGCCCTCGCGCTATTAGCCAAGCTCAACTGAGTAGAATATTCTCGTGTTCACAGAGGTATTCTGGGATGCGTTTGTGGACAATCGCAATAAAGCTGCCTTAACGGGCCTTTGGCCGAGCGTGGTCAATTTGCCCCCGCAGTATTGCAAGTAATTACGATTGGTTCGTGTTTTTTTTAGGTAGTTTGCTTGCTTTTGTAATTATCCCACCTCTTGTAAATAGTCAATGGTTTAAACTGGTAGATAAGTTGGTGCATACCTTAGCCCGCCTTGGTTGTGCATATTGCTCACATACATTGTAGGCATCAGCGTGAGCATCGCAAAATATACTATGCGGTTTGCAGAAATGCTACTCATATTGTCGATGAGTCAAGCTGACTATATGGCCATATTATTACATTAAGCTAAATAATCTAGAATACGATTCTAACATGTTTGAGATTAATGGATAATATTTGATTAGCATATAGGTTTAAGCTTTAATAATACATATTTTAACTTTCTTGTATACGTGGTATAGAAAAAGTAAAGTTATCGTTAAAAAAATTCGAATTCGAGATTTTAACAGATCTTCCCGTTTTTGACCTCCCTAAGTTCGAAAAACACATTTTTGAAAAATCTTCGTCCGTCTGCCTGTCTGTTACAAATATAACTCAAAAGAGCTTTGAGCTAGATGGATAAAATTTGGTATACGGCCTTAATACCAAATTTGTTTATTTCTATCAAATTTTGACCAAATTCCGTTCTGAGGAAGTCTGTCTAACCGGCTGTTCGAATATAAGTTAATACGATAACTGCAAAACGAAAAGTTAGTTAAATAAAATATGGTACTCATATATAACGTCTACAGAGTAGACCCGCTTCAAAGTTTCAGTCTAAAACGACAAGGGGTGGACCGTCTATCGGTCTGTATTTTCAGAAATTGTAAAATAACTCGAAAACGGGAGGGCTTAAAATATATCGAATTTTGCATGACATTTTTTGACTACAAGTGTTTTGTATCAAATTTTTGTTTCAATCAAGTGGGAAAATGCTTTTAAAATACAGATTCGATTTTCGGATGCTGTTTATCGCATGTCAGATTAATCGCCAAAAAACTCACCAGGGATGACAACGATAGTTTCAGTAAAAATGTTAAATTCATTCCAAAATTGAATATTTCTTAACAGTTGTACGCCAATACCATGTAAGGCATTCTCTGAGGTACCATTTTTTCAGAGTATGCGAGAAAGTTTTTGGGAAAGCACTCCCACTGGTTACTTTCTCATATACTAAATACTGTTATTGTCAACAAACTAGAATTTGAGATTTTAATGGATCACCATGTTAGAGCTGTACGAATATTTCTCGGTTTTCTCGCCAAAATTTGTGTTTCGATTAAATTTTGAATGAAATCCGTTTACGTGAAGTTTGGCTGTCTTTGTAAAAGCGAACTTACTAACTAAAAAACTCAAAGAACTAGATGGATAAAAATTGGAATACAATTTTGGCATTTGAAATGCAGAACCATACATCAAATTTGCAACTAAATCTCTCAAAGGGTAGATCGCCTGTCGATTTGTACATTCTTCTTGTATGTAAATTTATAATTCATAGACGAAACAGCGTTGATAAATGAAATTTGGTACATGATCGTTCTACTAAAATTGCATGAAATTTTAGTTTCTTCGTATGCATTTTACTTCTATATGAAATTTTAGTTTCTTTATGTCGAAGAAAAGTCATCCAAAATGTATATTGGTTCTTTCTTCACTTTCCTGCGAAGCACCGAATGCTTATGGCGGAGGAAAGGGGAACTGGAAATAAAAATCTGAGTACTTGTATCTTTTATAACTTTTGCCAATATCCAAGATTTTATGCGTGGTGGATTCCGTTCTTAGTAAGAAGTATGCAAAAAATTTTCGAAAGTGACTACTAGCTGGTTTGTATAAAAAAAATCAATATTTATAAGGAAGATTAATTTCGTATAGTTTTTTCAATTAATCTAATAGGCCTAAATATACATTACAATTTATAATACCATATATTTAGCATTATAAATGTTATTGACTTGAATTATTATTTACTGTAACTAGGCTTCTTAACTAGCAAATGGGAATTATGGAATTTTTTTCCAGCTGGATTTAATTAACTTTTTGTCTTTTGATTCAAATCTGCTTTCAACAATTCGTAATTGAAATACTCATTCAAAAAATTAGTTCCTTTATCAATTCAAATAACAATCCCTTTATAAATGGAAGATAATTACGTATATCTTCATGCGCTTCAACAGGCACAATAGCAGCTTTCTGATTAGAATATCATGAGTTCAAGACCTAATTCATGTATTTGCTTATTACTCATTAAATCCCTTGTAAACATCTTTCAATGACATAAATATCGGAGTGGGTTACTGGTGCAGCCTTTGGTCTTGGCATTTAACTGCAGTTGAAACTTTTTTCCTTGACCTGTGACTTGCCCAAGATCGTTCTTAAAGCCATGTTCCGACAACCTGTGGCCTTTACGGATATGGTCGTAAATATACCAAATGACCCATTATTGGGCCACCCCTGCCTGTGGACGTCGGTCCGGAGCTTCCCTTAAATTGTCAGTAAAATGAACAGACATCAACCACCCCTGAAAACCACACGAGGGGAAAGAGGGCGAAATGCGTCGATCTCAAAGCGCACACATGTCTTCGGAACGCGGCTTAAAACTCTATGGTCAATCTTAATTCTATCAGTATTGTCGTTCCCATGGCACTTATTTTGTCATCTTTTCATTCGCGGGCATTTGTTATTCTAGCATTTCGCTTTGAAGGCCCGATACACTTAGGTCCCTGAGCGAGATAACGAATCTCTGCGTACCTCCGAATGGAAGTATGGCCGATTTATGACTATATCTATCGCACTTCAGGCTTTTGGAAATAAGCTTTCAAACTGATGAGGTCCGTATCAAAATAGTCCTCTAAAATGGAATATTAACTGAATGAAATCGTACGACATCACCAGGTTTCAGACTGTTCTTCGAGACTTTTAATATCCCATTCTTTTAATGCATCTGTATGATATTATGTGTTCAGTAGTGTTCTTTTTATGACACTCCTATCCCGTTTATTTCCAAAATCCCCAAAATAAACAAAATGCTTTGATTTATGCATTTTGTATGAGTGGGCACAGCTACCGAATTGCTGTCTTGTTGTTTTTCTTGCTACTTGATACCAGCCGCTTTTCTCAAAGGAGTTTGAATTCGCTACTTTTTGGCATCTTTCCATCTTTGAAAATCTAATTTAGACGCACAGGTGTCCGATTCTTTCTTAATTGCAATTAAACGCCGAGGCAAGTATTGCTCCATGAATATTTAATACCGACCTTGTTCTTGGAGCTGTCCCATTAAAAAGCCCTAAAGATCCTCTGAGCTGTGCTAAACTTTTTCTTCACACCGAGTTTTAATCGTCATCTTTTTTTTTTTTTCTCTTTCAATTTTCGTATACCATCAAAAGAAGACATTAATTTTTGGACCGAAATTGATATATGCGATTTGCTTAGAGATTCATGAGTTATAAGCGTTTTTTTTTTTTTTTTGATTCTGTTGCATGCGTTTAAATTAATAGTCTCGGGATTTTTTTTTCTTTTCGTATACAAAGTAGAATATATTGTTATCGTTAAAAAAATTTTGATAAATTTGGATTTTGATGAGTTCCAAAGTTTTAGATAGTTCATATTCCGAAAAATTGTTTTTGGAATCTTCTTTTAGCACGATAATTCTTAACTGATGGAGCTAAATACGAAATTTACCTTAAAGAGATCTACAACAAAATAATAGTTATGTCTAGCAAATGCGGGTTCATCACCCGATTCGATAGGGAATTTTTCGTATTAAATTATATGGGCTACACTGAACATTGTTAAACGGTTATTTTGATAGAGAACTTATTGGTCAATAGTGTTGGTCCCCCCCCCCCTTGAGTATTTATGAAATACAAGTTTAACTCTATATTGCTTATTTTGTCACTATTTTAAATTGGAGTTTAATGTTGAGTTTCGGTCATTTTATTCTGGAAATATAACATTGATTGAACAATTCGAAACTTAGTATTTGGATAATAAAACAATTGCTAAATTGTAATGGCATACGAATAATTTTCCTTGGAAATACGATTACATTATATCTTTCCTTTTAATTAATATATATATATAATAAGATTGTGTATATCTATATGTAATGATATTTTAAACTCTAATTTAAACTTAATGAATTTAGTTTAATTTTTAGCAATTCAACCCATATTAACTCCATTCTTAAAAATATTTTCTTATTTCCTGATCCCATTCCACTTTTGCTATTTAATTAATTCAAGAGAAGCTTTGTAAAATGCTTTAGTCAGCGGTTCCCACGCTCCAAGTGAAAGGATAAAAATGCTGATGTAAACAAATTCTTTTTTAAGAAGATCCCTGTGTTTCGCTTATTAGAATCAACATGTGTGAGAAACCCCTATCAGAATCTTAATAATATATAAGTACTGTGAAAAAAATATTTACCCTAGTTTCTCATGTTATATAAGACTAGGGATAATTTATTTCTCTCCTCTTGCCTTTTCGCTCTTGTGCCGCGTTGTGACACAACCCCCGATGTTTATCGGGGGTTCTGGTTGTGAGCGGACTTGCCTTGCCCGCGTCTGTTGTAAATAAATATGTCTTCCCGGGATGGATGAAAGTGAACTTAAAAATGCAAATTGTCTTCACTGTCTCAGAAATTGCCTTCTGCTTCAAAATTTATATGCTTACATATATACACAATCTTGCTTGTTGTCCTTGGATTCCGTATTAGATAGTTCGATTTTCTTTGGAGTTTGTGTGTCGTCTTTTAAATGCTGTTATATCGAATAGATTTCCAAGTGTTTCATTAGTGTGCGCGCTGTTAAATCAGCGGGAGAGATCTTCCCGAAGTTTTCTGTCGTATTTTCTAATAAAAGAGTGAATCCATCCTCTTCCCCTTCGTATAAAATCATGAACTTGGTCTAGGTCCTGAATGTCGCCAGTTCTCAGATTTTTATTTTGAGTCCCGCACACAAAAATTTTGTTCTTTGTTATATAGTCAAATATCTATTTTGGAATTCTTTTTTCAGCGAATTAAAATCTTTCGACACCGAATTACGATATTACCTACTAGATTACTTGTCACATTACATTTATATCAGTTGTTGCATGTTCGTGTATTCGAAAATATTGGCCGACAAACGATCGACCCCTTAAAAATTTATTCAAAATATGATACGAATCTATATTTTAGTTGCAAATTCTCTCGACCAGATTTCGTATATCTAATAATTACAGTTATATTCATTTTTGTTGGGACATCCACGGATTTCATTTCCTGTGATAATATAGTGTTCAAAATTTTATGGAAATCGACAAATTTTATGTTCAAAGGAAATAATAAGGATATTTGAAATTTGGTAAATGTACCAAATTTCCCTTATCTAGTTAAAAGCATTTTTGGATTTTAAAGCAGACAGAAAAAGTGCCAAAAATGTCTTTTTCAGGCTCAGAGAGGTCTAATGATGATCTAAATCTCGAAACCGAATTCTTGACGAATGCAATGTATTCTTTGTATATTTCTTATACGAGAAAGTAAAAATTTAATTGTATTCTTTCATGTAAAGAAATGTACAATAATACTTCAAAATAAACAGTACAATTGTTGCATTCGGAATGCTACATACTGCTTTTTTTTAATGAAAATTATTTGAATATTTATTGATTTTTTTATAAGTTTACCTAATTTATGAAAAAGTATTTATTAAAGTTTTCAATACTAAAATAAATCTTTAATACGAATTTTAATTAAAAAAAAATAATCGTTTTCTCTCGCTTTAATATTTTTAGACCCAATTTCCCTTAATTCTAATTTTTGAATGAATTGAATCGACGTGATCCCTTTATTTTCAAAATAGCCGAGTTCCATTATATGTATTATAAGATACTTAATATAAAATAAATTATCTTTTGCATCAATTTCCCGTCAAAATCGTCCTCCGTACATAAATGATGCGACGACAAGTTGCCAATTCATTTCACAGCAAAAGAGGTTAATTATATATGTGGGCGAAATTTATTAAGAATTCGCCCTGTTCGATGCTACAATCATGCCATCCAAACCGAGGACGTGTTATTAATTACAAACACAACACGAATATTCGTCGTAAACCTTCTCGAAGATTTTCCTCTATGTTTTTAATAAATGGAAACTACCGAAAGGTTGGTGTTGGAGATCCATTTGACATTTTATATTACCGACCTCGCATTGAAAAGGGGAAAAAAAGACAAAACATTAAAGAAATCACACAGGAAGTTTCATCTGCAATTTAAGTAGTTAGAAAATGACGGTTCTACCGTGTCATTAAAGAAGAGAGGGCGGATACATTTGGTTGTGTGCAATATTTATGATATATAATAGTTTGCAGTGGCCAAAAGTTCTGTATGGTCGGACGTTGACTGTTGGTGGAGGTCTTTTTGTGACGATGACGTCGCTGAACAGGTTCTGCCTAGGTTAGAAGATGCTGTTTTGTGGGATTTAAAAGCAATCGTAATAGATGATGTAGCTTTTGTTTTTATTTCTTTTTTTCTCCCTCTTTAGCATTTAGATTTTTATCATTAGTCAGTTCGAATGATGTTAATCGTCAGATCTTCTATGCTGGTTGTTAAATCCACTGTAATTAGAGTTATTTCGAGTCAAGTTGATGGTATTTTTATTCCATATTTTTTCTTGGCGACGTCATTTAATTTGTAAGAGCAATTCCCCCCCCCCCATCCTAGAAGGTTTGTATCTGCCTTAGATAGAAAAAAAACTGCAGGGCCAAAATCTTGGGAGGTCATGATTATATGGTTTCTGGATTACGTAGAAAAGGATTGTTTTTTTATTCAAATATATTTATGCATCTTTTAAATGTAATCAAAATTAATGTCCTCTACAACAAGGAATTGTAAATCTCTACTAATATTAAAGAAGAACATGTGTCCACGTATGTGTGTCGGCGCTCTGCAGGCTTGACCGTTTGGCCTAGAATTACCAAATTTAGCATAAACATGCTTTCTAGGTGTGGGAATGTGCACTCAAGACGGATTTTCTTGAAATTTTAATAAAAATATTAATTAAATAAAATGTAAGCAAAGTGTTTGCATTTTACCGTTATAACTTTCGAAAAATTTAAAATTGTTTTATAAAATTATACTATTTTAGGATTTAAAAAATGCCATTTTAATAACATCCATTTAAATTCCGTTAAAGTGCATTGTTTTCTTAAATATTGCACAACATTTTTTTTTTTTTTTTTTTGCACAACGTTTAGCATTACGCCTCGTTCTGTGTTATGAAATTCAAATCGTTTTCATTGTTTTATTGAATATTTAATCGCATGATTTTCTGCGATTGTTGAAGGCTAAAGCCTAAAGATTTTTTTTCTTTGTATGACAAGTTTACATAAAAAATAATTAGAAAATGAAGTGACAGTATCACGAAAGACAACATGTATTTAGAAGATAGATAACCTGAAATAAATAGGTGAAGGTTAGTAAAATGATACAGCTTCTGTGTTTGTCACAATTTTATGCTTTGTTGATGGAATCATGAGTTACAAGTTATGCATAAGAGATTTAATTGTAATTAATCGCAGTCAATGTTCTCGCCTAACCGGCTAAGTGGAAAGGAGACCAATTAAAATTAATTGGTTTTGGTGATGCTATCAATTAGAAACAATTCTAAAAGAGACGATTTGCAATATAGCTGCTTTCCTAAATGTTTCAGTAATATAGAACAAATAATAAAAATTATAATGTTGCATTTTTTTAAAAAAAATCATTTATTGTAAATGATACTTTTTTGTGCAACAATTCGAATGGCATAAATTTTTTATAGTAAAATGCTCTCATTGTAGAATTTTACTTTCAACATTAGATGCCACGAAAGATGAACTTTATATGTGGTCAAGTATTTATGTTTGTTAAATTTATGAAATATAGACTAATGGTAATCTGTTTCGAGATTGTGAGTTTGGAACCTGATTTCATCGAAAATCTATAAAATATGAGGGTCAGATATCCAATAAATTGGTCTTCAAAGATGGGAAAAAATTAAGGATTTTTAATCTTTAAATCGGAACATCATAGCATAATATTGTAGACATAATAACTTCAATCTTTCCATTTTTTTTTTTTCGTATTTATTTTTATGCTATGCAATTTATGGAAAGAAAATCAGTCTGAAGAACGTTATCATATCCATTATTTTGAAAACATCCATTATCACATCTATTGTTTTGAAAATTTCATACTTTCTTCATTAAAAAATATAATTTAATTGCCCAAAAACTTTATTAAAACTGTGATTATACTTCATTATTTCACAGCCATATTTTAACAAAACGCCTTATGCAAAAAAAAAAAAAAAAAGTAAAGCACTCGACGGTAACATGTTCTTAAGCAAACGATTCTTAAAAGAACTTTTATTTTTAAAGCAGAAACTTATTTTTATTTAAAATATTATAGTGCACAAAATCTTTCTACTGAACTGTAATTTTAACTTTAGTAAATAAACTTTAAGAGTCTTTTAGAACCAATAAAAAAAATATCAAAATGTATTTAAAAAAATAAAACAGAAATGATAAAACAATAAAGGTAAAATAGTTTTAAAGTTTCACCGTTGCCTAGCAACGGAGTATGCATAAATTTCCTTCTTTCAAAATGGATTGCATCTATTGAATTATTTATCAAATTTTTGAAGGAAAAAAAAAGCAAAAGCTGAAGAGAAAATTGCACAGAAATAAAACTTATATGATTAAAAAAAGGTAAGATTTTGAATTTTAAAGAAGGTATGGAGATATTTCTTGTGAAATAATTTAATTCGAAGTTTCTGCGAATAACAGTTAAATTTCGATTCATTTCTAATTAACTGAATTCTTAATTTTTCACTTTGAAAAGTTGGTAGTACTCTTTCTCTCATTGTAAAGTAATTAACTGTACACATTCTGGTTGTACTAGATTCATTTGTTTAAAGGACATGTGAACTATACATACGTTCTTCTTAATATAAAGCCATAGTGTTTATATTAAGAAGAAAAGTTGATAATAAGCTGGGAAGTCTAATGCGCTATTGCCTCTTTTACACTTTTCAAAGTGTCAGAAGAATAGTGGCATAAGCCGAAAGAAACCACTTATATTACTTACCACTTAAATTTAATTTGAAGGGGCCGACAAAAATTATTGTAAATGCTGAAAATTTAAATATGGTTCGATATATTTTTGCTTAATTGCGGAGGAACTATTAAAATATTCTGATTATTTTTTCTACGTTCTTGCTGTTTTGTTGCGCAAGATTATTTAAAGGCATAGTTTTCTTTCAAAATAGTGTTTCAAACTAATTTGGATAGTTATCTTCATATATGTGTAAGGGCCGCGATGTAGTCTGGTGGTGAAGTCTGAACTTCAGAGCCTGAGGATTTCAGGTTCGAGTCCCGATTCCACCGAAGAACCGTCGTGGAAGCGAGTCTGGTGCACGTTAAATTCGTCGGGGCTAAACGAATCCCGCTGGTGTGATGGGGAAGTTCGGAAAGAGTGGTGCCAGCTCAGGTGGCGACCTCATCATCTGACCGTGATTCAAAATTAAGGGGTTCGTTCCAAAATAGCCCCAATGGTGCTTTAAAATACGGGACGTTAATATAACTAAACTAAACAAACTAATTTAAATATGTGTAAACTTGATCATTCGAAAACACTACTAGCTGCATGGAGATTTTGTATGGGGACTTTACATTAAAATTTGTGTATCTTTCATGTTTCGAATCTAATTACTCATTGTCATGAGACTCTTTTCGGATGTTTTCCCATCCCACCCCCTTTATCATTAGCTATGCCTTTCATCTAATTAAATTATTTTTTATTGTTATTTACATTAAAATAGTAAATATTCAGATTATTAACCATAATTACTTTGAGGGTAGGGAGGAAAAAAAAACAGCCACATAATCTTTCCGAATAAAAATGAATAAACACTGCGAAATAATTGACTGTGCAGTATGTTAAAGAAGTTATTTCTTTTAATCCGTATGAAGCGAAACAAAATGTAAACAACCTTGTTTTTGTAGCCATTAAATTAATACGTATAAATAATTTTTCCTTGTTTTTATACTTGTTTCATAAACATGTTTTTGGTTAGTTTTGTTTGCTTATGCGTTGCCATATCTGCTCAAGAAGGGAGGGGGGGGGAGGAGATTACATTCATTTTTTTTTTCCTTTTTATCGTTATTATTACAGACGATTTTTTCATTAAAAAGAAAACAATTTTTGCTTTGATATTTATCATTTTGAATTTATTGCAATAAAATTTATTACGACAGGAAGGACGAAATCTTATTGTGTAACTACTCGTGAAAATTGGGTGTGGGGGTCGATTGGCGCTTTTAATTTAACGAAATCGGAAGGATTTCATGCGTTCATAAAAATTGGAGCCTTTCCAGCCGCTACTGCAGGGAGAAAAACTATTCTTTCCTGTGCCAACTATATCGAACACCTGCTCGTTATGGAAGTATAAACATTACTTTTCCCTGACTTATTCGAATGTTGAAAAATGGAAAGCTTTGCCGGCGTTTCGAGTACTGAAAATGTTTACGGCACGTGGAGCCGGTTAAATTTAGCAGAAAATGTAAGGTTTTCGACTAACTAGTACATTTTTTTACTTTCTCGTACTCTTGGTGTAAAGAAAAAATAGTAATCGTTAAAGAATTCGAACGCGAATCTGCACGGTTTTGAGCCAAATCCAACTACGGTCTGTCGGTCTGTATATTCAGAAACATGTAAATGCAATAATTCAGAAATATAAATATTCGAAATTTGCTATGCGACTTTGTGACTGCAAGTGCAGTTTCTTCTCTATTCTTTATTCTAATCAGTTGAGACAAACGTGTCTAAAGCACAAATTCGATTTTCGGATGCTATGAATGGCATGCGAGTGGTTAGTCACTCTAAAACTCGCCAAGGTTGATGCAGTAGATTCAGTACTAATGCTAAATTCGCGCCAAAAGTTAATATTTCGTAACTATTGTTGGTCAATGCCATGTAAATCTTTCTCTGGCATGGCAAATTTATTAGAAGGTATGCGAGTAAGTGTCTGGGCCACTACTCAGAAGGGCTTTTTTAAGTGACAAGAACGAATTCACATTTTGTCTTCATGATGTCCCCTAAGTTTCGATAGGATTATTACTCCCCCCCCCCCCTTCCCATCCCTGCACCATGATGTCATATTTTGTATTTAGCTTCATATTGTAAATATGTTCAAATATGTATTTCGTCTTTGTTTCTTGGGTTGATTTCTTTTAGAATGTGATTCATAAGTATATCTTTTATGTAAAGTTAATTAACCAAATTATTTCACTCTCTCTTCTATTTTCCAGTAATGTTCATGGAACCGTAAACTTTATTATACATAATTAACCTTCCCCCTCTCCTCACCAGCTTTAAATTCGGAAAATTCTAAAAATTAGGAGATTCATCAAAAAATCTAAAGTGTTTATATTTCGAAAAAGAGAAAGTAAATATAAATTTGCATTTTTACTAATTTAGTTTCTTTCTTCAAAATCTGTGCACTTGTAGTGGAATTAGTTCAGTTTTAAATATCAAAATCAACACGCTTTGTACTATAGCAGATTACAATTGTCAGTCAGAAATCCCTGTGACGACTCATTCTCAAAAGCATAAAACTACATTCAAATCTAACAGAGTTATTAAAGCTTTCCATGCTGTATATGTAGTTAAGAAACTGTTTGTTTATTTTATTTGTTAATCGCATTTTCCTCCATTCGTTACATAAATGAAGTTTCTACATCTTAAATTCATGTTTGAATCAGAACTTCTAAATTATTTTAATGCCGCAGCAATGCTTTTTTTTTTAATAAAGATTTTTCAATTGTTGAAATAAGAACAATTGTTCAACTTTATATGAGAATTACGAAATAATTCTTCTTTGAAACAGTTGTTCAATTTTCTAAAAGAATATCTTGCTAAAACTGTGTTTAGCAACTTTGTTCTCTTCCGGAGTTAATTCATTTTTTTCATCGGATGCGTACTGCCATCTAGTGTAAAGATTTGAAAGTACTCTCTGATTTGCAAAACAGGCTTATTTACCGCTTTTTTGTTTAATTTAACAGTTTTGAAGATGTATACGATACTTATTATTTTCCTACAATTTAAAATGAAAGAATGTTCAAATTTTCGAGAAATTTGATTAATAATGAAAACGTTTTAACCTGCGGATTATATTTGAATATTTTAAAAAAACTTTTTGCACGTGACTATATATTTTAATACTTTGAAATTACTTTTAGGAGATATATTATTTTGTGTATTTAAGATTGATGGATTATATATTCTTCCAAAACACTTTTTTTTTCTTTTTTGGATCATTTTTTAAATTGTGAAGATAAATCGTTTTTTATTATTATTTTTTTCTTACCAATATCAATATATTTATTTTTTAAAACGTCTTTATACTGTTTTACCTTTGTGTAATAAAATATTTTTGGAAGATTATATTTCTAATGCTGTAAAATTTGTGGAATCCTAAGGTTAATTATTATTGGTTGAATTACTTAACGTTTTTCTGATTTCTCCTTATAGTAATTCACGCCAGGCGAAATATTTAGAAATTTTCTATTAAAATAATGCAGTTAGATCATCTTTTTATTCAGTAATCAATATATTTACAATTTTTGTTCAAAAATATATATCCTGGTACTTGAATAAATATTTTCATCTAAAAATAAGCAAAACAATTTCCTTCCGGAATTTCTCGTACGAGTTGAATTTTATCATCTATAATTATTCATGGCTTGTGATAAAATATTTATATATGCAACCGGAATTCATATTACAAATAAAAAATAAAAGGTCACTTTTATTTTAGTAGCAAAAATAAATCGCTTACACCGAAAGTTAACGTAGGTTTAATTCTAATTTATTATTCATTCGTGTTGCGTGGGCTGATTTTCCATTCATTCGTCTTCCTCTGTAATCGCTTAAAGCTATGCTAATAAAATATGATTCAGTAGATCTTTTCAGAAAATGCTCTGAAAAATCAAAGAATGGGGTTTTCTTTTATGAAAAATTTTACATTGCTGTAGGCAATCATTTCATTTTAGAAAGGATATGCATTCAATGATCTGTATACGAATTAAAAAAGAACAGTATTCTTTTAAAAGTAATTTTTTTATAATGTGTATTATATGGCGAATTTTGATTCGTAGTTAAAAAAGTAGGTAAATTTGTTTATTTTTTTATATTAACTGTGTGACTTGTTTTGATTCTTGAAGAGTTGTTTATAAATCGCTTTTAGGTAGGTAATTGGGATGTGTAATAATATTTGTTGCGTTTAATTTTCATATGATCTTTGAGAAGAAAAATTTTAATTTATGGATTACTGTCATAATTTTTTTCAGATTCTTAAAAATTGCGTTAAATAAATGTCATTTCTATAATTGCAATCGTCGCAAATTTTTATTTCATCTCGCAATTTTTTAGGCCATGGTGGTATATGTTTTAAGTTTCACGACCAGAGGTCCATAAATTCGTAAAAATGTCCTCAATAATAATAATTGCGTGTACGTAGTACATATTTAGTACTTTAAGTTCCATCAGTACAAAAATGAACAGTTTTGATACAGTTACAATGATACAGTTTTTGTTAAAACACCGGTTAAGTATTCCGTACCAAATATTTCCCGGCTTGATTGCAAAGGATTAGAATTGCTAACTAGTCTTTATAATTTGACAACAGTTCAAAATAGTTACTCGATCAACAGTCAAGCTAAACCACTCTATGTATCATATTAGATTTGCTGATCATGTATGCCATTATGCAGTGGAGTTCTTGAATTCAAAGGTTCTTAACCTCTGAGCATAACTTTTATTTATAATTAATGGTGTTCACAATAAAAGTAAAGACACTAATTTACATAACAAGAAGGATGTGAATTCTGAATAGATGGACGAATTTGTTGATCAGTCATATTTCGACTATGGCTCGAAACGTTGAGTTGGTCAGCAGTCAAACTAAATCTTTCCATGTATTGTCAGTGTTGTATCATATATCAGATTTGTTAATGCAAAACTCTTGTGTAGGTTAGCTATGTTTGCTTTGAAATAATTGTATTCGATATGTGATTGTTCCATGGTATTTTTAAATGCTATGGTATTGTTGGCTCCAGCTATTACTTTAAATTTTCTCTGTTTAGTTGTACTTGGTTCATCGCGTGATGTTTTGATATAATAGTGACAGTATCACCAATGATATATTTTGGATGTTTCATTTCATCATATTTGTACCTTTCTTTTAAGTCTGTCAGTTATTCCTAACCAGAATATTTTCTAGAAATCGATCATTTCTAGTGTTTCTCCTTAATATATTATTATGTTTTGATCATATATTAACATTTTTATACAAGAGTGGAATGGAATTATCACTCGAGAGCTGCTCGCATCTTTTTCCAGTTTTACAAAATTAAAGCAGGGATCAACGTACTGTGTTTACAGTTATGGTTGTCTGATGGTAAAGTTTTTAATTTCAATACAGAACTGAAATCCACAGATTTTCCAAGGGAATCCCTTATAAATGCGGATCAGATGTACTGATAGATCATTTGTCTATCCCTTATTCGGACGTGGTGTGGTAATCTAGTTGTCATCGTCGTCCACTGACCACAGTTAAAAATTACGAATTTTTTCCTGTATTGAACCAGATGTAGATATAAAAAGGGATGATTATTGACTTTTAATTAACTGTTAGGTGGTTTCTAATATTCACCTGGATTATTTAAAAAATAATTTTAATGTCTTGACATTTTTCTTTGGTTCACAACTTCGTATTAACCTTTTAAATTAGCTTAAATTTATCAAATTAAATCAAAGAGAAATTCTGTTGATAAAAAAATTAACTATATAAAAGAACCATGAAATATGCATAAAAATATTTTCACTGTTTTGTGCTATATTTTCACGGTTTTTTTTTCCCCCTCAACGTTTTGATTTCCACTTATTTTATATACTTGTAAAACAAGTCCGCATACATCTATCTATATATATATTTATATAACAGTCTATCAATATAACAATATAAAAGAACAATAAAGTATGCATAAATATGTTTGCATTGCTTTGTGCTATATTTCCACGATATTTTTTTCGCGGCACTTTGTTTGATTTCCACATATTGTATACACTCTTTTAAAAAAAAAGTTCACATGCGTCTTTTGAAATCTCAGCATTCATCCATCATATTATCAACAAGCCGAAATGAATCGGAAATCATCTCTCGTCCTTCGCAGGTCAATTATATGTAAAATATGTCCATATTTGGCTGGAAAGAGACACGCCTAAGTAAATATAATCCTGTCAAAGCTGGTTGCTGTTTACCTTTTAAGCGCGATTCATTTTGAATTTAAATGAATACATTGTGAAGGGTTTTTGTAACAAACACTAATGCATCTGCCATCAAAAATGTTTTTCTTTCTTTCACTTTTTTTTATAACATCAAAATCAACAATTACTGTGATGTTGATTGCCTTCATGTAACAAGGCTGTTTCGTCTTTATATTTGCATGATAGAAGCAAATAGATGGATGTTCAAATAAAAATGGCACTTCTAAATATAGTTGCGTGAAATTTTTAAATGGGCCATTGGTGGAATGCATATTGTGATGTATGCATTATATGATGTTCCGTTTTTATCAAAATATATTGCTGCTGGCCTATTGTTGTTCTTACTCCTAGAATGTTTAATGCGTTATACTTTTGTTCCGTTATTTTGGTTGATTAATTATTTGTCACCCCTCTTCGTAATTTGTGTATAACTTACGATCACAAGAAAAATTTTCATTGCATTTCACTGCTTTAGGCCTGATTTGGGCAAATATATGTTGCAATATATGATATACATATTATCCAGTAGATTAAGCGATGGAATTAAATTTCGTCAATTATATCAATTTTATAAGATTAATATACAGAATTTGGAAACTATACTGATTTTTTTTTTTGCTTGTGCATTTAGTAATGATGAAATTAAGAAGGGGAAAAAAAAGCATTATTTTAGAGTTTACTTAAAATTATTAGAATTTATTATTTCAGAGAAAATATGCTTTATATTTGTGTCAAATATATATCCTAGTGAGAAATATAAAGGAAATTAACACATCTTGTTAAAGAGTTAAAAGTACAAAAAAAAAAAAAAAATCATGTGAAACCATGAAAAGTAATGTCATAAACTATACTTGAGTTTAAAAAATTATTATAATTAGAAAAAAAAATGTGTGGAGGTAAAATAACTATCTCCGAAACTGTTTTTGAATTTCAAAATATTTTTGAGTAGTAATTATCCTCTAAAGTTTTTGAATAAAAATGTTAACATTTTTAATTAAAATCTTGATGAATCGACGCGATCTGCAGTGGTGTCAGCTCAGGTTCGTCCTCGTCATTTGACCGCGGTTCAAAATTACGAGGTCCGTCCCAAAATAGTCCTGGAATTGCTTTAAAGGAGAACGTGAAACTAAACAACTAAACTAACCCCCCTTGCCGCAGTCGCCACTTGCTGTACATCTTTAATAAAATTCTATTCATTCTGGGTAAAATGAATTGTTAATAGATTCGGTTTCTAAAGATGGGGTGTAATATTTAAAAATTTAAGGAGTCTTCTCTCCAGAACTTTTAAGATACACAGAAACCTATGTTATTCATCTACGATGTGATTCTTCTCGACTTGCTTCGTTTTATTGAAGTGTCACATTTCGCGCATGCGTTAGGATGGGTTTAATTCGTCAGAATAGGGGTGAAAGGAAGGGATGTTTACATTTGATTATAAAGTAAACTCGGATTACTCGCGGACTGAATTAACTCTTTAAAGGGCCATTTTTTTTTCTAGTCATATTATGTTAAAATATTTTTAGGCTTGAAATTAGAATAAGAAAAGGGATTCATTTAGCTTATTAGATAAATTTAATTTGATTAATTAATTTGGTTAATTAATAATTAAGTAACAAATCAAGACGCATCATTTTGTCTGAGATAAAGAACTGAAGCATCTAAGTCTCTGACTTACTAAAAACATTTCTCAAAACTTATGCCAATCTACATAATTTCATACAAAAATTGATAAATTTGGTGAGAAGCATACTTCCCACGGCCCTAGAAAGGGTTAAAATAATATGGCCGGAAAAGGATACGATACTCGCATACAAATGAAAAAAAAAAAAAAAAAAAAAAAAAGATCAAAAAGAATATGATTAGGCGAAAATCAAGGTCAAAATATGACGAAGAATTCCGGAAATGCGCACATTCTTCTGCCTCTCACCCCTTAGTGAGATAGAATCTTCGAAAAGGGGTCGTCTCAGAATACTGAAACAAACAGTACATAAATATGTTTAATATAAATAAAATCTAATATATTTCATAAGATATATTCTCCCTTTCCAGTAATTTAACTATACTTGGAATATTTTTCTGGTAGAATTCTTTTTTTTTTTTTTTTTTTTTTTAATTTCCTCTCTGATCCCATCCCCAGTCGGACTAATTCGAGCAATTTCCAAAGAGAGATTTCAAACCTAATTCGTGTATTGGACCAACCGGTCGGTTTCCATTCCCTTACTAAATATAAAAACTAATTTCTGATTCCCGGCGGCTGCCGAATCAGCATTCTCTCATCGTATCTCTGCTGTACCCCGAACCCCTTTCATTATATGGGCCGTAAATGTTAATGCCTTAGATTACTGGTCTCGGGAGGGGGGGGGGGGGGGGGGGGGGTGCTGCAGCCTGTGACACCCGGTTCCGCTGTTTGCCGCCAGTGCTTGGACAGCATCCAAAGGCTGGCCTTATCAATCATAATTAGCCAGATATCTACGTCTGTCTGTCTCTCTCTCTGTATGTATGTATGTGTGTGTGCGCGCGTGTAATATAAACGCGTGCACTCGCACACATACTTTTTTTCTGCTGTTCATTCAATCTATGTCATTTTACTTGGCGATTGGCGCTTGCCTATTATTTGCCTGGAAATTTTAGGGGAATTGTGCGGTCTTTTTTAGGGTAGGGTGATTACGCTTGCCGATTAATTTTTTTTATCACTTCACGATTTTCTGTTAAAAGTATCGGATTACGTTTATTAAGATTTGTATGAAATGTTGAAAAAGATGATTATGTATTGCTGCATTTTAAAATGTAATAAGATTTTCTTGGCTAATATTAGTTTTTTTCATTGATATCATTATTTATGTAATCGTCGAGTAATCCATTGTCTTTCCCTTGTTCTGTTCTCTTTGCTTGCATCTTTTCAATTCAATTTTTATTTTTATGAAGATGCGTCAGATTCTTTCATTGAATTGCAGTATTTCCTATATTTAACATGTTGGTTTGGTTTAGTAATATTTACGTCCCGTTTGAAGCAACACTAGGGCTATTTTGGGACGGACCTCGTAATTTTGAACCGCGGTCAAATGACGAAGACGACACCTGAGCTGGCAGCCCCTCTCCACACCACACCACACCAGCGGGAGGATGTTTGGTCAGGACGGATTTAACGTGCAACAGACCCCCTTACATGACGGTTCTTCAATGGAATCGGGTCTCGAACCTGAAACCCTCCGATTCTGAAGCCGAGACCTTATCACCAGGCCACCGCGGCCCTTAATATGTTGGATACTACGTGGATCGCATGTGATTCACACCTGTTTTTTAATTCTTTCTCTGCTGCAACTAAGACGTAGCAGTGAAGGTCATTAAGAGGTAGATGGTTCAAATTGCAAGCGTAACTGATCCACTGCCGCGCTGAATTTTTAAAATGTAATTTATATGGGCCCAACGGTAGTAATTTGGTCATATAATAGTTGTAACGAAATTTTAATTACTTTTTTAAAGTTTATTTGAACAGTTTGCTGTGTCTTTTTACTTTCTTGTATAATTAGTACACAGAAAGTATAGTAATCGTCAAAAACTCGAATTCGATATTTTGACGTATCTACACGTTTTAGACCTCATTGAGTTCGAAAAACACATTTTAGAAAGCTGTCCATTTGTCTGTTTGTGGCAAAGATAACTCAAAAACTATTTGAGCTAGACGTTTGAAATTTGGTATACGATCTTTACACGAAATGTGTAGATTTGTATCAAATTTTGAGTAAAATCTGTTCACTGGAAATCCGTCTATCCGATCATAAGTTAACACGATAATTACATAATGAAGAGAGCTAGATAGATAAGATTCGGTACACAGATTTAACATCTGAAATGTAAAAAATCTATCAAACTTTGAGGGGAAATCCAATGACGGGTGGACTGTCTATAGGTCTGTACTTTCAGAAAGAAATAAACTCGATAATTCAAAAACGGAATGACTTAAATATATTAAATTTGATATGAAAATTTATGAATACAAGCGCAATTTTGTGTCAAATTTTTATATCAATCGGTTGCGGAAAAGTGTCTGAATTGCTGAATTTTTGGATGCTGTTAACCCATGCTAGCTATTAATCACCAAATAATTCGCCAAGGATGACACGATAGATTCAGTAAAAATGGTAAATTCACGCCAAATGTTAATATTTTGCAACTATTGGGCGCCAGTGTCATTCATGCTAGACATTCTCCGGCATGGCAAGTTTATTAGAGGATATGCAAGAAAGTTTTCGTGGGACCACTCCCGTTGGTGTATATATATCCGTGATATCCACACTGATTCATCCATTCAATGTCGTTGATCCAATTTCGAAAACTTGATGAAACCGCCTGCGCCGTGTGCTATTTGCATTACTGGGAGCAGGGGGAAATTAATCTTCATGACTTTGTTCATTGGTGTAATAAAGCCCGCCGATAACCCACGATATGAACTGGAAAAGTCAGTCTAAAAAGTTATTTATTGCATCGTAAAGTAAAAGCGACCCAATAAAGATGCCATTTATTGCTGTCTTTTCTCTTTTCAGTTTTGTGAGGTTGGGCTGATTCATAACATTTTCGTTTCCATGCAAAATTTGCGTTTAATATGGAGCTTCCTTGTGTAATTTGCGTTTAATGAGGAATATTTCAACTCTATAGAGATGAAGCAGAGGGTGGGGATTATTGTGGGGTTAAACATATTTAGAGGAGGAAGGTGCGGAGAGTTGCGTTGCTAATCAGCTTTATCTAAACTTCCTGATAAGGATGTAAGTTTTTGATAAGTGTTAGACAATTATTAAGTCTGTAAATTTTATGCAATCAAACATTCTTCAGTAATATTATAAAATTATCCAAAAATTACATTTATCCGTTATTTTCTTGTGTGCCATTGTTGTTAATTAATCTTGCAATTTTGATGTTTTTTTTGACACTGACTACATTTATAAATATGCCATATAAAAATATTTAGTAATTTCGAGTGAAATTATCGTCCTTTTTCATCAAATTTCCAATATCTTTATAAAACTGTTTTTTTATAACCACAACATCGTGTATTCATATATTTTCTGTGTTATTATTTAATTTATTCTTTGAAGAAAATAATAGTATGCATATAAATAAAGCCACCAACTAAAAATGCATATCTTATTTTCATTTGACTTAAATCATTTTAAGATACACGATGTTATTTAAGTTTTTATAAATATTATCGATTCTGTTCAGTGTCGTAATGCAGTGAAGATGAGGATTTAAGATTAAGTATTTATGCTTATTGAAGGATAAGGTTTGAAATTTTATGTAGATCCACGGTGACAGTTATCACGAATTCTTCTTCGGATTTTGTTCTTCAATTTTCATCCATCATCTTAAGCCAACAAAAAGAATTCTTTCCAAATACGTACTCGATTCTTTGTCACAATACGACAAAGATCACAATTCATTATAAATAATGTACTGTAATTAAAGATGCAGTTTTAAAGGAAAGTCGAAGCGAAATTATTGTTTTTAAAAACTCCAAATTCGTATTGTTCATGGGTTCTCTTAATTTAAAAACAAAAATTTCTGGCATTTAAAAAATTTCAGTTACGTCATATATTATTTATGGATTTCACTAATATTCAAACTGTGATATGTGAATACCAGGATGCCATGTTGAGATGGGATTTTTATTAATTCTTAGATTTGATTTAGCTTAGTTGTATTTACTTCCGGTTTTGAAGCATTAGACGCTGCAATTTCGGAACAAAACTCGTAATTTTGGATGGTAGTCAGATGGTGTGAACGATTTCTAAGCGATTGCCTCCACCCCCACTCCCCTCATTCTCTTTCCTCTTCAATCTTCAGAATAAAGTCAGCGAAAAAATATGATTGTCGTCATCAACTTTAGCGTGCACTAGGCTCATAAACGCGACGCATTTTCGATAGAATAGTGTTTCGACAAGAAATTCTCCAATTCAGAAAAATACGACAATATCACCAAGCCACAACGGTCCCTCACCAATTCTGGGAGCCAAAGATTACTCAAAAAACGACTTATCATAAAAAGATTCCTTGCACTTTTTTTTACAGAAACTTGATTGTAAAAGAGAATCCAATTAAAAAAGAATTTTAATATTTTATAGAAGACTGGAAGAAAGTCCCAGGTCACAGTGTGTCGTTTTATGTATTTTATTCTCAACCCTCTGGCTGCGTATTTTTTTAAAAATCACTATTTAGGTGCGATGTTTGCAAATAAGTTCAAATATTTTTCAGACAAAGTGAACTGATACTGTATGTTACACGATAATAATATGATATAATAAAAATCTGTAATCGTAAAAATAAACACTCTAAATTGCGAAATACGCGAGATGCGATATAAAATAGACCGATTGCCAACTCGTGAAATCGCTAAGCACCTGGAGGCTTAAAAACAGGGTTTTTAAAAATCATGTGCAGCTATACCCTGTTTACACATAAAATACGGGCGGAACAGTGCAAATAGATGAAAACATCGGAATAGGCATCTGAAAGCTTTTACACCTGAAAGAGATATTTTTAGAAAATCCGCGTTTTCAAAGCTTTACTTGTTTTTCTTATCTTTGTTTAATTTGGAAAATTACGGATATTAAATTACTCGTATATTAAAGTTTTAATTTATTATGGAATTGTACTTCGTTGTTACTAAATGACACTTGAATGTTAAAGTCAAGCAAATGTTTTACCTAACAAGTGAAGGAATCGGCTACTTTTCTTTTTTAAACCATACACTGAAATATTATGTTTACTGGCGGATTCATATGAGTTTCTCTTAAAGATCCAATTTATGATAATAATTTATTGATAGGAATTTTTAAAAATAATATTTTTATACTGAAGTGTCTTTAGGAGGTGAAAAATGCTCATGGGTTCGTATCGGTACTGTCAAAGTGGAATAACTTTTTTAAAAAAGGAAATTGATTCCATATTCTAATTGAAGGGTCTTTGTGATAGCTCCTAGATTTGTTTTATCCGATACCCCTATGGAGGCCCTCTATCGCCAAAAATCGCATTGTGAAACCCCGCTGATAATCCCCCACCGAATCTCCATGCATTTGTCCTGTTTCCCATCATTGGCTAAAGACGCTGACTATGCCGACTGAAGGGCGAACCCGACTCCGAGCCCGCCCCTGACTTCTGGTCCTTTTGTAGTACCCCCGGACCTGTCCCCGCAGTCCTGCTCCATGTGGTGGTGGTCGCATCCTCTACCTCAACTTCCATCGACCCCCCCCCTCCCCGTTTCAATCCTCCGCCCTTGCAAAATGCACTCTAAGTCTCCATCATTGATCCACATTCCCTTGGCAACAATTGATTTTTCCTCCGTATACATGTGTGTGTGAGGGTGCTTCTGCGAAATGCTGTGCCGGGGGTACCCCGTTCCAGCTACTACAAAATCGTACCTCTTTCTCAGTCGGAACGTCCCTTTTAAAAATCTTTTTCAACTCCATCTGTCGTTCGCTTTTTTAAATACATTCATCCTTCCCTCTTTTTTCTGGTCCTTCCTGTCCCCCCCCCTCACCCAGTATCCCAATACATTATTCTGGGGAAATGAATCCTCCCCCCGATGTAATGTATTGCGCAAGGAAGATGTATGGCTCTATAAATAGAACGGCCGTGTAAAGCAATGTGTGATTTATGTGGCAAGAAAGTGGTTATAGATGAATAATATGGCTTTTTAAAGCTGCGCGTTTTTTTCCCCTTTAGATTCTGTTTTTTGTATATATCTATATCATTATTTTGTGTGTACACACATATACATGATGTATTTGGATTTGGTCCGTCAGAATCGTCGCTTTTTCGTGGCCGATGGATTTAGAAAAATACGATTTTCCCTCTTTTCCCCCTTCTTTTTTCTTTCAGGATTTTCGCATCAATATTCCGGAGTTGCGGAATTCTCGATTTGGATTGTTAACGAGATGGTGATTTGACGTATCGGTTTTGGAGGGAACTTTCCTACAAACTTGTCACCTTTCACTTCTCTGGGTTCTCGAGTTTGGTTCTGAATGCCTTTTCATATTTTTAATTATTTGTTGTTTTAAGAATATTGACTTTACAAAACCAAGAGTGTTATATTGATAAACATCAGTAGATATTTGTAAACATATTTTAACAGTTGCGTGGCCGAATGGAAGAAACTTTTGAAATTTTCAATTTATTCCATCCCGGGAAGCATATTATGTACAAAGAATGAGTGGTGAGAAATACGTCAGTCTACATCGCGACACAAGAACAAAAGAGACCGAAATGTCCCTTCAATGGTTTTTACAATGAAATTTTGATAGGGATTTTTTACGCGTCTCGATTTAGGATAGGGAAATTTAGGTATCTTTTAATGAATGTGCTAAACCTTAAGGATTTTTATCACTTCCCTCGGAGCATGAGAACCTGCTAAGACTTACAGTTTTGTAGAGCGTGCGTTTAATTAATTAAATAAATAAAAAAATTGGATTGTATGAGGCAGTAAGAGAACATTTTAGAATAAAAATATGGGTTAAATAAAAATTAGGAAAATAATTAAAATTTAAATTAAGAGATATCACTATAAAATATATAATATCATTGAATAGGTGTTATATCCGAGGTTCTTCAGAATTAAAATCCTTTCACGGAAAACAATTTCAACATAAAAACTACATTTATATACATTTACATACATTTTACAATGAACAAAATCCTGTTATCTTCTGAAATCTTTTTCTTTTTTATCGTCTGTTTTTAATTATAATGGGAATATCCTTTGAACTAGGTGATTTTTAAAAAAGCAACTTATAAATAGATTTCTTTAAGTTATTTATATTTGTCATATTAGTTATGCAAATTTTGTTGAAAAATGCTGTAGTATAAGAAAATGTTGTCTTCATTTGAGCAGCTGACTTAAGCTTGGATTTAAGCATGGTTAAATCATTACTAAGATTAATAAAAACATTGTTAAGACACAATGAAATAAAAAAAAATATTGCATGTCTTGCAGTTCGAAGTGTAAAACCGAAAAAAACTTTTCTTAATTTCTAATTAGTGAACATTAAATTTTGTGCTTTGATAGTATTCTGTCTCGTGTCTTATATAATAAGTGTGCAAAATGTGATTAAATTCGGCTTAATTGTTTAGGAGGAGATGTGAAATATTTTGTGTGTGTGAGTGTATGTATGTATGTATTATGTATATAGTATAATGTGAAGATTTAATTTATTGAAAGTAGATGGAAGTTTCGAAGACAGTGAAGAGACTTCGCATTTTTAATTTCATTTTATTCTCTTTCATTCATACCGGGAAGGCATAATTATTTACAAGCAGGAGCGACGAGCACGCACTCAACACAGAGCGAAAAGCAAATGATGGAAAGCTGATGAACGTTTTATACCTGATCTTATATAACATGAGATTTCTGACACGTGTCGATTACGATTGGAATTTCTCACACGTGGCGACCCTGATAAGGGAAACAGAGGGATTCAATAGAAGAATCTGTTTACATCGGCGCTTCTCTATGGCTTCATTCGGCACGTGGGACCGCTGACGCAATAATTTTTACAAAGCTTCAGTTGAATTAATTAGAATTGAAATTAGTTTAAAGTATCATTATATGGTAAAAATGACTTTTATTATGTATTAAAATTATTTAGGATGGAAAATTCTTATTTAAAATTTAATAAATTAAAGGCTCATAATACAGCAAAACTCTGGTTATCCCAATTAAACGGGGAATCTGGGAAATTCAGGTTCTTGATTTAAGTTCGGAAATTCAGTAATGTAGAAAGCATATAGAAAAATTATTTTAGTTCATGAAATTCAATTTTAACAAATATAAGGTATAGAAAAATATAAATATATATAAAAAATTGTGTATAAAAAAAAGTAGTGTTGCTGCAAAACTAAATGTTAATACAACTTAATATTTTTTTAAAAATCCATCATAGTCTGAAATCTCTTGTAGAAGTCATGTCTATCGTGATTATTCGAATATTTTCACAAATTTATTAACTGTTTTTAATTATTTTGATTTAATTAATTCTATGAAAATTTATTCGTAAAGTTAGTGCATTTTGGGTCGAGCATGACGTTTGCTTTATCATATCAAAAGCAACTAGCCAAACTAAATTAGTTGAAAAGAAATCTAATTAAAAACAGTTCAAAATGTAAACTTCCTTAATTCCAAAATTAATTCGTCATGCACTGTTGCCAAAGAACTACTCTATTTTTTTAGTATAATTAGATTAGGTAATGTTGAAGCAATGTTTCCAAAGTGTGTACACTCCACCCTGAAAAGTTTCGAAAATCTTCCAAGAGTAATGCGAGATATTATATAGTTTTCTTAAGTATATAATATCTCATAAGTATATAATACATTCAGAGAATTTAATTCCATTTGTTGCATCGTAGTTGGAAAAAAAAAAAATCCTCTCGGCATACTGGAAGACAAAGGTAGATTCCTTTAAATAAATCCTATCTGGCTACATAAATTGTTGATGTTAGAAACAATCAAAATCAGGGCTTGATAATCGCTTTTCAGACCCTAATTTCTAAGATATTGCAGGTACCAAAAGACTTGAAATACAAAAATTGTTCGTCTTAACGAGGCGCGCATTTGGCTGATTGAATTTATCTTTCTGTCTTCAATATTGAAAAGGTATAACGAAATAAAAAATGTCACCCTCATACCATTTCCTCCCTCTTTGAGCCAGATCGGTCATTTACGAATTCGTTTGAGACGTTTACATTTCTAATAAGATATTCAATTAAAATCCAAACAAAGTTATCTTTTTCACAAGATAACACGGGCAAAGCGCTATACGCATATATAATATAAATTAAACTTTTGAACGAAAGGTGGTTTTGGGTTCTAAGGGCCATGATCACTAAATAACTGAAGAAATTTTTTTCGGAGCTTTGTAATGAGAACCGTTGCAATAAGTAGTCTTCCTATAGGAATCTACTTAATGTCGAAAGTGCATTGCCATTAAAGGTTACAAGGGAATTGAAGTATGGCGCAAAAATCAGCGGGAGTGAAAAATGAGAGTAACTGTCCAGTTTATGTTCCACGATGTGAGAAAATATATAGTAATTTAAAAGACCCACTCATCCGGGTATTATGTTTATTAAAGACTGTTCATTGATCATGTTCTACAAAAGCAAAATTACTTTTTGGTGTTTAACTTAACCCTTTTAGTGCCGAATTATGATATATCATTCTTTCGCAACACTTGCAAAAAATGCCAATGACGATATATCATTACGTAGGCAAGGGCACTTTACTTTTCAAATGTATTGAAATACAATTAACATTAATACATTCTTCCGTTATTTCATAATATGTTTATTTTTGAATTTTGCAAACATTTTTTAAATGAGATTTTCTCCAAACCCTAGACAATTCGTCAAATTGGTCCGCATTAAAAGGGTTAAAATGTCGTGGGAAAATCTAGATTCGTCAAGGACATCACGATTCAAATAAATTAGATATCGTCAATCTCATTCTGAAAATGATATAAAGAAACAGGCAATAATGGCGGGAAAAAAGTTAATTCTACATACATTTCTAGAAATCCTGCATATCATAATTTATTATCTGTTTCTCGACTCTCCCCTAAAGGTCAACAGAACTGAGCGACTTTCTGTTCCGCGGAAGCCCCGCTATCAGTGGAAGCCCTTGTGAGAACGAACGGGAGACACAACTCTTGAGAATTAACTGATACGTCTCGATTTCCGCGTTCGTGATCCTGATAGGGATTTCCAATCTTTTCCCTCCTTTTTCCGCCACATCAGCTGTTCGAGAAGGGTGGTCGTTCGCACCGATTTATCGGATTTCTGTTCTCCCTCCCTTCCATCCTCTCCCTTCCACTCTTTCCCACTTCCCTCCCCTTTTTTGTACAGTTCAGTTCTCCTGCAACTAAACTTTTCGATCTGTAGATTTGGTATCATTTGGTTAGTGTTGGCTTGGTGGGATATTTTATTTCCCATCGTTGTCTTTTAATTTTATTGCGTTGAGTTCCCCGCAGTGCATGAAATTCGGGTAATTTGTAATAGGATCTACATCTTACAAAGTCTGTTATCCAATTTCCCATAGGAAAGTTTCTGTGACCTACCGAGTTGAAGCAAAAAATGAATTATTAATTAACCAGTTAACTGTTTTTGACCAGTATACTCGTCATGGAAAAAGTACAATTTGCGTTATGACGAGTTTATTCAGTGACAATTATTATATTTATATAATAAGTGTTTAATCATTGTATTTATAATTAATTATTTATTATATTTATATAATATATATAATGTTTATGGCAATTTAGGTACTCATTTTCTGAAGAGGTCGAAACAATTAACTAGTTAATGATTAATTAAAAGGAAATTTGAAGGTGTTAAATTAAGCTTGCATCGAAACATCAATAGAACCGGGCAAAGAAATGCCATTATTATTCATCAAACTATTCACCATATCCCCCTCAAAAAAAGGCCAATTAATTCATCAATTATTCACCATATCCAAAAAAAATGCCAATTAATTTATCAACTATTCA
>JAPMOR010024418.1:27824-54359 GCA_026543865.1 Argiope aurantia | reverse complement strand
TGAACACTCTGGGTGATTTGATACTTTCGAGGGAATGCCGCAATGCATTCTACTTTTTTCTATGAAATCTAGCAAAATTTCGAATACTATCTACTAATTACTCATTGGGTGAGATTTTATATTCAGATTAGTGAGTTTTATGTCTTAATCAGAAATTATAATGGTAAATATGTTTTATCGGTTTTTAGATTTAATGTTATTTTTGTAAAAACAAATCCCAAAAAGATACAATTATCCATATCATATTTTTTTTTATTTCTTTAATATATATGATAACAGAAATCGTGCCACTTGTTTCATAATAATTAAAAATAGTTTAATAGCAATAATAGTAATAATAGTTTAATAGCAATTTCTAAGGAAAAATTACTTGTAGAAATTACAAATACAATTCATAATATTATATTTTGTTCAATATCCTTTATTCGTGTCTTGTAATTAAATACAATTAAAGCACAAAAGTAAATAAAATGATTATTTAACAATTTACTTAACGAGCTCGAAAGAAATTGCATTCAACATGCTATATGAAAACTTGGATTTGGATTAATACAGTATTCACGAAACTAATATTCTAGAATATTGTATTCACGATTGACTAATGTCCTAGAATCTTGTATTCACGATTGACTAATATTCTAGAATCTTGTATTCACGATTGACTAATATTCTGGTATCTTGTATTCACAAAACTAATATTCTAGAATCTTGTCTAGTCACGAAAAATATATTGAAATAAATTTATGTGAATGGATGAATGAAAATAGATGATTAAAATGCAAATTAAGTTCAAATTACAGTAATGTTTAGAAATTACTTATCCTTCAAAAGCTAATTATTCCAGTCCATACCTATCTAAGAAAAAAGTAACCATATATATATATATATATATATATTAAAATTTCCAACTACGTTTTCAATTTTTTTAAATATTCAATACGTTTAGGTTTATTTTTCTTCGTGAACTCACAAGAAACAGTTTACGCATTCTCGCAATAGAGGGTATGAGAAAACAAAATGTATTGTATCAAAATGCTTTGGCCAGGACGATGCTCTGCTAAAACTTCAGGACTTCTGAATGCGACAAGTCTTTTATTTTTATAATTTTCGAATTTTGCCTTCTTGGTATTTTAATGTAACGTGCACGCAGTCATTTCCTGTTGCATTGAATGGATTTAAGAACTGTATTATCAACATAATTATAAACATATCTAATAACATGCTCAAAATCTCTGCAATAAGCTGACCAATAGCAGGAATATCTATTGTACATTGAAAAGAAGATATATAGAAATTTTGTGACTATTCGAAAAAAAAACAATTAAATATTTGGCTTTTTTTAAATGCTAGTCCTTCCAGGTGATCAAATGGTTCGACAGGAGTATTGGTCCTATTTGATTTTAGATTACTTGTTTCTTATAAATATGTGTTCCACGAAATTGTCTGAAATTAAAACCATGTTATTTTAATAACATTATCTAAGTTTTGTTTATGTGTACATGATTTTTTTAATGGAAGCAGTCCCATAACATCATTGTTCTATTAAAAACGTAGAACCCGGTTCATCTATAGGCGATGTTATTACTTCATTTTTTTTGTCTTCTAAACTTTAAAGATATTAAACAGCATCCTTTATCTTCAGTTTTAAGGGAAGAAAATCACACGATTAAATATTTGATGAAAAAATGAGAGCAGTTTGAATTGCAAGACAGCAATACTGTTGGAAATTAAAAAAAACAATATATTTAGGAAAATTCACATAAGAATTAAATTAGTATGATTTAAAAGACATTTTTTTAAAAGTTTTGAAACGATGTAAAATTTATTTCCGTGAAATAATATTTTTGGAAGTTATTACACAAAAGCCTTAAAATTTAGCTTAATATGTAACTACTTAGAATTAGAAAAATCGCTTGAAGGCACGCATTTCCATCCTCCAAGGTATATACACAGAACCAAATTTGTAGTTGTAGATTAAGCATCATGGTCTTCACATCGTCAAAACAAGCACACACGTACACTTTTTTTTCATCTTTATTATTAGTATAGATTATTTATTTTTATAATTGTAATAGTTTAAGACATATAATAAGTTAAAACCCTATGTAATAACCTTGTATAAATGTCAGATGATATAATTTCAACATTATTTGAAATTTTTCATACATTGAGAATGGCACACAGCCATCCAATCCCTCAAAATATATGCAAAACGATCGTAAGAATTATTCGAATAAAATAGATGATATTAGAATTATATAAAATTAATATAACTAATCTTATTATTATTGTTTTGGAAATAAAGGAAATCATTTTAACAGTTTTATTATATTTTTCGATATGCATACCCATTGTAAAAACTGATTTTATCTCATCACGGCGGTTATTCATAATTTTTCGCATTTCTAACAGTTTTTTTTTTTGGATTATATTATTGGTTTTTAATTTGAAATTTTTATTTAAAACTTTAAAACAGATTTGCTAATTGTAAATATTTTCTTCGTAATAAATGCTACTTCCCTTAAACCAATTTTTTATATATTTTACAGTTAATTAAAAATAGCTAGCTTCATTTCATGTTTTCCATTCTCAAAGAATTTCTGCCCGTACTTTTGGTATCGGAATTCCCCTTAAGTTGCATTTGAATAGGTGGGAGTAGAGAACACCAAGCAGACGCATCCGAAACGGGGTAAACCTATCTACCGCTAACAGCTGACGTTCTTTAGTTGAGCCGAGGGAAGCGACATTAGCGACGCCTGCTGCAACCGGCATGGGAGCACTTAACGACTGGCTTGACATCGATTCAACAAAGCCATTGCCATGCTTTCGCCAAAGGAGAAGGTGCTAAGTTCGGAGAACACTTAAACTTTTCAGGAAGAAGCAGACCTAATTCTACGAATGTTTGTAATTAAATAGTGTAAGAGAAACTTCCTTGTTAGATGTGTTGTGTTAGATAATAAGGGCAAGCAAATAGGATGATCTGAAAGTGAACTTTGTTGAAAAGATCGAGAGTTAAGAAAGTGGAATTTGTAGGCTGGCGTACTTCAATAAAATGGAATAGTTTTATTTTGTTTTGTAGTTGTATATTGTCACAGGAGATGAAATGTAGTGTTTGCATTTTTGCGTAGTTATGTATTAAGGAAGCTAGTTGAAAGCCGTTAGCTATTCAGTAAATGAAACCAGAAAGTTAAACATCTAAATTGCATTTGTCATTGATCACACTTTTGACAGGATTTATCATCTTAATAAATATAAATAAGTTTTTGAAAATACATTTATTAGTGTATTGCAATTTAAAAAAAAAATCTGTTTTTTTAATAATATGAGGGGCAACATAAAAGCATTAATAGTTTGATATAAATATGCGAACTAAAAAGAATTTTAACAAATTATACAAATAAATATATCCCCTACATGATATATATCAACTTTCAATAATTATATGCACATTTCTTTTTCTTAATAGTTATTACAGCACAGTTGCTTTATTCCAATCTTTTCACCACAACATGATGATTTATTATTCTTTATGGTTTTGTTTTCAGATGATTGCAGAAATTTAATTATTACATTTAATTTGCTTGTAAACGTTTGCCTCATAAAAACACTCTTTTATCTAATCATTTTCTAATTTTTAGATTAATGCGCACAGTTTAAGAATCATTATAATTATTTAAACTTTTAATGAGATATTTTCAAATTTAATGACATATATCAGTCTAGTCTAAGACCAAAATTCAGTAAAAAACATAATTAAGTATTTAAAATATTTAAATACTGCAATATTTTAAAAAGTGCATTACTGCACATAATTTTATATATTATACTAATTGATTGAAAAATATTTGTAAAATTTCATTATTACGAAAATGAAATAAGTCAAATTAATTGAAAAGAGTAAAAAAATGAATAAACTAAACTTGTTTGGATTAAAGATAGAATTTGCACAGTAATTATAAATTATTTGTCAGATATATGTCTTTCATTAATTTATATAGATTAATAATTTAAATTTTTCTTTATTGGAGCGTCTTGCTTGAAGTACTTATTGTCTATGTAATATGAGGGAATACATCTGTTTTATCAAAATTATATTCTTTAGTAAATATTAATAATAATATTTTCCATGAAAAAAAGTTACATTACTTTTTGAGGTTGTATTGCATGAAAATTCGCATTACATTTTTTAAAACTTTTATTTTCATCTGCGATATTAAAATAAATAAATGATTAAAATTGATGATTGTTGAGTTAGTGACGTTAAAATTTAATTAATTACAGCTGTGAAATATAGTGAATTAATTATTATCGCAGTAACTAAATTAACTATTACCGCAGAAGAAAGTTCCATTAACATAAAATACCACATTTTTAAATTATTCCCTATCTATTAATAATTATTAATATAAATATTTATATTGAATATATTCATTAATGAATATTAATTTTAATATTTATATTAATATCTATTCATTTAATAATTTTTAATATAAATATTTATATTAATTTCTTCTTATAAATTTAATAATTTCATTGTCATAAGTCTCAATCCTCCATATTTTATTTGAAATTTCCATAATTTGATTACTTCTAAGAAATAAAGAATACATTTTTATGATAATATTTTTTTTCAAGTCATTCAGCATTGATTTCAAAAATATTAAAAATTTCTGTGTACATTTATTATAATGTTTTGGACAGCATCCTGATTTGTGGAAATAAGTAGCATAGTATTAATCACAATAAACTTAAATACCGCCTATTTATAGACTTAATAAAGTTTATTAATCCCACAAAATTTATCTTTTGAGTTATGAAAGGATTTCATTAAACCTCCCATTTTATCATCATGTGGCAGAAAAGAGATACAATATTTCTCCTGAAGATGCTCCAAAAGGTCGAGTAGGATTAGCTGAGAGAAATATAATTTCTCGAAGCTTTTCTGGATAAAAATAATAATAAAATTCTGCAATGAAATTTTTGGTCAAAGTGAAATATGTCCATAAAGTCTTACGACCTCAGGTCAAAGAAATCTAACGACCTTCTTCTTATGACCCGGACACTTTTCATCTAGAATACCACCTCACGTATTTTGCCACTTTTGACCAAAGCTTTTCGTATCCTTTGAAAGGCCATAACTCCGGATGTCCGAATGGACCACATCGTTAGAAATCACGACCTACTAAGAACAACCCTGATTAGGAGAACTGCAATTTGGAGAAACCCTTTTTCCTAAAGACCAATCCAAGATTGTTTCTTTCTTTCTTTTTTTTTGCCATTATTATTTTCGAGTGCTGTCCTTTTGACTTTTATCTCTTTTGCAATAGATGTCTTCTTCAATCAGAAAAAAGATGGTGGAGATGGAATGAGGGGAGGGAAGACCCAAAATGGGAAAAAGCATCCTGCGGGAACCTTATAATCGAGTCCGGTCTCTAACGATCCAGCTGGATCGATGTTCACTCGTTGAATTCTTCTTAACTCGCTGGAATGATCGTCTTGGGACGCTTCTTACTGCGGGGCTTCCCGCCGAAAGAGCTTTTTTACAGGGACGAAGACACCGGAATGAGCGGTAACTGAGTGTTTGCATTACGGTGTCTGAATCTGCCTTTGCACTTTGCAGGCACTTGTGGAAAATGGCAAAACCATGCTGAGACAGGAGAAGAAGACACCACTAGTTTAAGTTATGTCTTCACTCTTAGAGGCAAAAGTCATATTTTTATTCTTAATGGAGTTTCAGTTTTCGCTCTTCGGATTATTTTAAAGAAATATTTACTTCTTCAGTATACTAGACTTATTCTTATTATATTCCTTTTCTTTTGGAAAGCATGTATGACAATTTCTGGAAGTGCATTTTTAATGGAAAAGTTATTGAGTTCAAGGAAACATATTGTTTGTGAAAGTATAAATATGATATAGCATGTTTTTTAACATTTTGCTCATTGCTTAAATACATATTTCGCATATATAAAAATCATTGGTATGTGTTAAAAACTCAGAAAAATGTATCTAATTGACAAGCATATCTAATATTAAGACAAATTATCTAATATCGTATTAAAAGATAAAAAAACATGTACATATAATGTAATAATGAAATGAAACGAGAAAATCTACAAAAATTATTTAATATTTCAAAATATTATATAACGGTTTATCGTATTTTCTAACAATCAGTGTTTTACTCTATTAGCATGTAAATTTCAGTAAATGGGATATAATATAGTTAAATTATCTGTTATAAGCATTTAATTTATTGACATTATTTATTATCGTTGGTGATATAACACATTGTGAACTGAAACTATCCATCAGGATCTACATAATTTGAAACATATCTGATATTATCCTTCATATTGAAAATGTCTGGATCTGGTGATTTAATTACTATTAAAAACTTCACGAAACTGAAATATAAATTGGTTAAATAAGAAATAAAATAAATGTATATAAAAAATATATTTACTTTTATTCAGAATTTCAGGATTTTATACAAATAAAGTGAGTGGAACATTTTAATTGACTTTTCTGTTCAGTGTAGAATTATAAACCTCAGCCTATTAAATTATTGAAGGAAAACAAAATTAAGTAATTGAATACAAAGGCACTTTTTATCTACGACGAACAGATGTGAAAATATAAATGCTATTTTTTATAACTAAACTTTAACCTATAGAAAGAATTAATTATTACTATAATGTAATGCATTGAAGAATAAGTTATATTTATATTTAAACATTTTCAAAAATATAAGTATAACATTTTAAATATTAATTCCTTTGTTTGTATTTTCTTTATGTTAAGATTCAACGTATCTTTTGAAGAGCTACTAGGGGATATAAAAAAGTAAGGAATCTAGAAAAAAATCTAGAAATAAATTTCTATCAGTCAGTTTCTTGGTCCTTCTAGCATTGAAAACTTTATATTCAAATCACCCAAAATAATTAAAATTAAATAGCTAAAAAATAATAATTAGAAGTTAAATTATGTAAAAAATGGAATGATTTTGAATTTTTGAACAATTAATATATCTTCAACTAAAAAGGGGGACTCACAAAAATTGTCACGGTGTTGAACTTTTACCTTGAAATAATTGCAGTTGAAAATATTGAATTTTACCAGAAACTTTCTCTTCAAAATTCTTAATGAATTTATCAAAATAGAAAGTTTAGAAACTCTAGAACATATTCATTCCTTTTTATCCCTTATTCTATGACTTGGAAAAAAAGGAAAGATAGCGTAATAACAATAAATATAATTATCGTGATGGTATTGCTCTGATTTTACAAAATAAATTTGAACTAGCTGATAAAATATTCAAATTAATATTTTGTATTGCAAATTAATGTTATATCGAAATGAATCGTCAAAAAATATTTTTTAATAAACGCCATCAGCGAATTTTTCTTCATTCATTAGAAAATTTTGACTTACTATATTAATTTTGACAATATTGGAGTACATTTTTTAAAAATAAAGTTCCTAATTAATACATTTAAAAATAACTATAAATATATGAGCTAAAGAATCTTTAAGTTGCCAAATCATTTTTGTTAATCTTTTAAATTAAAAAATCGTTTTAAGACACCAATTTCAAACAAGAAACTCCATATTTCTCCCATGGCCAGACTCTATAGTGGGGAGGATACAAAGAAAGAAATTCTCAGAAAAATTTAAAACATACACACTCCAAGCGCTGCATTGAAAGTACTTTTCAACCGGATATTTTACAGCAATACTTCATTAAGTTAAAACTATTTAAGGCTGAATAATAGCTCTACGGTTGAGAGAAAAATGCACATAGAAGAATAATGCAAGGTCGAAGCAATGGTTATAGTAACATATTTATATATAACAAAATACTCCATTTAACATTTATTATATCTATGTAAATATATTATGAACTTTTTATTTTCTAGAATAAGAAATGTAGAAGTTTTGTAATCGTCAAAAAATTGACATTGACGACCTTTCTGATTTCAAAGAGCATAGTTTTGTTATTATTTTTGTTTATAGTTTTGTTATCATTTTTGTTATTGAGCTAGATGGCTGAAATTTGGAATATGTTATTAACAACAAATGTGTCTATTTCTGTCAATTTTTAAACGCAATCCATTCTGAATAGGTATATCTATCACTCTGTGAATATCTATCACAAATGAACTCGATAACTAAAAAACACAAAGAGCTCGGTAGGTAATGTTTGGTATACTATTTAGCATTTGGTATACTATTTTAGCATCTTTGGTATACTAATGTAACACCAAAATGTCAAATAATGAACCAAATACGTTAAATGGCTGTCTGTCTGGCTGTCAGATTGTACTTTCGCATACATGTAATCGTAATAACTCATTAATGCAAAGCTTTAAATCAATCAAATTCGGTATGTTGTCATCTAGTGAATATAACTGTTGTTGTGTATCAAAGTTTGGGGTCAATTAGACCAGGAAGAATGTGTGCAAACTGCATATATCTCGTTGGATTCTGTAAAAAGGATAGATTCATGTCAGTGTTTTGTATTTCATAACAGTCGTTCGCCAATGCGATGCAATGCTTTCGAAGCCATACTTGAAGCCTACAATAATATGCGGATGAAGATATAGGAAACCCTTATATGAGAACACGCAAGAAAGTTTAACCGAGACTACACCTTCTGATTCTTACACATAAACATTATATACATATATAATTGATTGTTATGCTTTATCTGTCACCTGATCTTCTATTTATTTCTTTAAGATCTGAGTTTCTCAATAGAAATAAGCATTCATTAAGATGTCGTTTGCAACAATTCCCTGAATCTCATATACATACATATTTTATAACTGCTTATGACATTTTGTTCAGTGTAATAACTAAATAAACCATAAACAAATGAAATAGTATTTCATTTTAACTGTTGTTCTCAGATCATAAGAAAGATTACTTATATAAAATTTCTGAGTATTTGCTAATCTCGGTTACAGTTCTGAAACTTCAATATAGTAGTTCTTTAAAATACAATAATAATTAAAATTAATTAAAAAATAAAAATTCAGTATGCAGTATCATGTGAAGTATTTATCTTGTAGTAATATATTAGCTTAAAATAATCAAAATTCGGAACATTGAATCTATTTAACTTCTTTGGGAAAAGAGATAGGAAATTTTCCCATTTATGAGTCAGAAAAAGCAAATTACTAAAATAAAAATTATACTTTTTTCAGACATTTTTATAATAATAGCGGTTATGTTTCATGCATATTCCGATGAATGAATATTAAAATGAATATTTCAAATTGTATTTTTTTCTCGAATTTAAAATTTTTACTTACGCAACGAATATCAAAGATTCATAGGATTACAGCATTCCATACACTTTTTGTACCTTAATTTTAGTAAAGAAATCATATTAGGAATGCTTATGAAATTGATTGGTGAAATCATTCTTTCACGTTCATTATCATTTTTGGTAATTTTACTGTTTCACAACATAATTAATTCTTTTAGGGGAAGATATTGATTTTTGAACTAAAATTTACCTAATACATCAAAAATTTTGAAATTCTGCAATATGTTCCTTTTACATTAAGATTTGGAACTTGTTAATTTCTAAAATCTTCTGTTATCAACTTCATACTTATTCAAATATTACTATGAAATGCTGATTTTATTTCAGTTTATACAGACGGATAATGATACACAATGAACTAATGATACACAATGAATGTTACACAATGAAGTTTTATTCCTTGAAACTTATTTTAAATGATATTTTTTCGTTATTTTTCTTAATTGAACATAAAGTTTGCTTAAAGAAATTAAAGCATAATTCTTGCCTGAACACTTAAAAGATAAACATGAAAATTCAATGAATTTCATGATGCATAAAATTGAATAAAATCCTTAACAAAAACTTCCATAATCCGCTGCAATGCCATTTAGTTTTTATATTTTTCTATACATTGTAATTCACGCTTATCTTCACAAAAGAAATTTTTTCTGAAAATTTGTAAATATATACAATATTTAATCATTCTAATTGCCAATAAAATATAAAACAATTTATGTTTAAAAATAAAACTCTAATGACTTCAACATCCAACTATTTTAAATGCATTTATTTTTTTCACTAAAACAAGATTATATAATAAAAGCTACTGCTTCCTAATCATTTTATTATAACGTCATAAAAGTTAGGAAATTAAAATGTAATCGCATTTGAGAAGTTAGAGTGAAATATAAATTATATAAAAATGTTTACAGATGCTTTGGGAGTTTATTTTAAATTTTATTTTTAGATTTCTACTTTGGCAGTAATAGGTGGGTTCCATCTCAATGTAAAATAATTCAAATTTATTTACGAATTTACTGCACATTACAATACTTATATAAATTAAGAATTGAAGGAATTATTATATAAATAAATTTATAAGAAATCTTCATTTTCTTATATAACTAATTTAGTTTGGAAATACCGACTAATAAGAATGATCGTAAATGCTGAGACTTTATGATGTTTTATGATAGTTTTTAACACACTGGATATTCCAATAATTTTTAAAGAACAAAATTTGAATAATATATAAATAATAAAAAAAAACCATACATTAACATTTTGTGAATCAAATTCCCGGCGTCCTGGCATATGAGTAGCGCGTCTTCCCCGTGATCTTAGCTTCCCGCGTTCGAGTCCCGGTTCACGCATGGTTGTTTTTCTGTGTTCTATCTGTGGGATGTGGGAATGTGCCCTGACAGATAGCTCCCTGTAAAAAGGGGTGTTCAAACGAATGTGACGCATGAAGTAGCGAAGTTGTATTCTTGGTCCTTGTTGGCGCTAGTGAAAAAACAAGAGACTCTCAGTCGGTTTAAATCGCTGAGAGATCTGTCAGCGGGCTTGCAAAGTGCTATAAGTAACAACAATAACAGAAATCAAATTGCAAAACACAAATTTAAATACATGAAGTCCTATCATTCTAGTCAATTAATACAGTATCTGCAATACTTTATCTTAGAGTGGTATATTTTATCAACCAATCTAACTGCAGCTACTAAAAAAATATTTCAGTTATGTTGAATGCCATGAAGGCTGGCAGGTGTTAATATTGTCAAATATTCTTTCAATATCTTGATGAATTGGATTTTCTTTCTTTGAGAATGTAATATCTGTTCATATTTTGCTGAAAATATATCAAAATGTCGTACTATTTCTTCTAGAGTTTTAGAAATTACCGCAAATTGCATTTACTGTTTTCTGTGAATTGCTTTATGAGCAAAGGAAATGAATGAAAGAAACCATATTGATTAGTTTAACTATAGTTATTTGAAATAATTTTTATTACTGTTACGAGTATTACCATCTGAATTTAAAAAAGTTGTAAATTCTTATTGTTTTCTTCTTCATCCATGGTTCGTATTGACCAATGGTGGCAGTGGGTATTCGAGTGATATAATTGAGTCTCTCTTTCTGCAATTGATTTTTAATATTTTAGTTATCGTATTGCTTAGTATTTTGCTTACCTACACTGTTCTCTTCGTGTCATCTAATAGAAATTCAATTGATTTTTTTTTCTATTTGATAATTCTTGACCTAAAACAGCATCACTGAAAGAGCCAGATTCGTTTTTTATTCATTCATATTTCTCTGTAACAGAGAAAAACTCTAACTATGATACTACGAAACGCCTCCTATGATACTTGGTAAACTTCAAAAATGCAAACTCATTTTCAAATGCAATTATGGTAACTAATACCATAAAAAAATAATATTTTTACTCTGTTTTAATTACATGACAGAGAATACCGATCGTGCTTGGAATTTTTTTACTTCTGTAAAAGATTTTATTTATTATTTATAAAGATTCAAGAATTATTCCTTATTTCTCTTAGAATTTGTTGCCTTGATTACATAAATCGGATAGTAAAAAGCAAGAAATAAATTTAACTGTAAATATAAAAATTTACATTTTGGATTAACTAATCAAGGAGGCAATTAAACAGAATGAATAACAGTCCAATTAATAAAAGGAAATTGCTTAGAATTGGTGCGCAATTATTTCATAATTCGTAATTAAATAAACCAAATAAGAATAAAACTATGTAGTTTATTATTATTATGTTTTTTTAGTTTCCCGTACTTTACTTTGTCTTATTCCCTTTAATAATCTTGCCTTTGGCATGTTTTATTTATTTTTTGTATATCTATATCCTTATCAATCTATCTCTCTATATATATATCCCGAAATAATGTTTCGCTTCTTTTATTAATTCTTATCCGGAGCAATAAATTTTATAATTGGGCTTACAGTTACCTAATTTGTAAATTGTTGATTTCAATATTTAAAGCTGGAAATTTTCCAATTTTTCCATTCTGCAGCAGCAGATATTTCAGAACTTATTGGCAATTAGATGCGTTTTGAGTTATTTATATTTATCTATATCGACACATATTGATAGGAATTTTTAGTACCGCTTGCTAGTTCAGTTATTTTTATAATAGAAAAATATACTATTACATGCACCTCTAATAGATGCTGCAAAGGTGTCGGATCAATGATCCACCCCTGGCCCTTTTCGACAATTTGATGACATTGAGAAGAAAAAAGAATCCACGTGTTTGCAGGAATCTTAATGATATCGCTATTAGAAATCAAGATATAGGATATTTGTAATTTATCAATGTCTTTTTACATGAGTTACAAAACTGGAGGCGGAATTAAAGGGATTTTTATTTCTTTACCATTCAGATTGCTGAAAGAAATGTTTTATATTTAGTCAAATTGTGAATCTCCACAATTGCATTTCCTTGCTCTAATTGTAACTATCCATACAGATTACTCTGTTTTTAATTAAAAAAATATTAACTTATTTAACCAGTTTAATTTAGTGCAAATATGGTTTTATTAATTCATTCAATTTTTCGAGTAGACCAATTAATTTGGTGACAAAAATTGTAACTGAACTTTTTCCCCCATAAATCAAAATGCCATATTCGGAATTATATGAGGGTCAAATTTATTTTCACTTAATTTAAAATATTTATTTGCAACTGAATTTCAAATCTGACTCATTATTTTATGACCATTCTCATTAACTTGTACTTATGTTTCATAAAAAATTTCTTTAAATTTTACAGCCAATACTACAAAAAACAAATTATGAAGTAAGTTACATTTAAATACTTTCGATGTAAAAGTAGATTTGATGGAAGAATGTGATGTTTTTTAAAATGTCACTAATAAAATTTTCATTACTTTGACATCTTAAAAAAATAAGAAATCAGGTCATTAATTTTTTTTTCTATAAATATTTTGAATTTCAGTTTTTTTTTTAAATTTTGAAATTACAAATATTTATTGAGTACATTTTCAACCTCCAAAACATAAAGTGATTCTTTTTGCAGTAGATTCTATATATTTGCACTTTTCGCTCTTAGCACGAACATGTATATGGCACAACATCATTTGATGAAAAACGCCAACTGTTTCAATTTTCATCATTTTACAAATTCAGAAAAGAGTTGAATATTAAGCAGCCAATAGCAGTAATGGCGAAATGATTCCATAAGCAGTATTAAAAGAAAAATAAACCATTTAATGTTATAAATATGTAAGAAATTTCGTCATGTCAATTACTGGTTGCAAAAATTTCTAACTTTTCTTTCTCTTATGAAATGTTAAAGAAAATGAAATAAATTGCTTGAAAAATGGTGATTTTATAATAATTCAGTATTCAAACTGAATTATCCTACAAACGCCACATCGATATTTTATAGAATTTGTTGTTGCTTGGAATATCTGTAAACCGGTTTACAGGACAACATATAATAAACCAATTTACAGATATATAATCAATTTATTGATATTATATTAACAAGACGTCCTAACAGATTGCATACAAAGAAATATTATTATTCTATTCTTTTATAGAAAAATTACAGAAAAATGCTTGATGAATAAGCTTATTTTTATTATTTCCAATTTTTATTTAAACCTTCTGCTATTTAAACAATTTTATTTGTGAATCTAAAGGAGTAGTTATTTTAAAGAAATGGCTTATTTGAAAGCCATAAAGAGTAAAATGAAGTAGCAAAAATGTTTTGATTTCTGAAGATTTACTGTTCCTTGTTTTCATGGATATCGAACTTATTTCACTGCTGATATTGCAAATTGTTACCTTTTTAATACATTAATTTTTAGGATATCTTGTTTTATTTGATAACGAAATAAATTTCTTAACAGTTCCACCGAAATTTGTGGATCGCGGAGAGAACGAAGTGATGGCCCGAGAAGGCACAAACATTACATTGAGCTGCAAAGTGAAAGGTTATCCACCCCCTACTGTAACATGGGAAAGAGAAGGAGGACAAGAAATATCTGAAAACATAGGGCGTTCAACACAAGGTAATTATAATTTCAAGTCACGCCCATTGCATTGTTATTGGATATTATATGCAAATATTATGCATATTCTATGAAACAAAATATTTTATTTGCTTAACATTTAACATAAACATAAAAATTTGAAACCTACAGGTTTTTGAAATACATCCTGAAAACTAATATTCTGTAAATTAGTTATATTCTCGTATTTAACTAATTATTTAAACCATTATTATAATTATTTGTAGACACTTTTATTCAATTATTTATAGTCGCTTTTACTCTTCACGTAAGGCCAGAGCAATTAACCAAATTTGGGATTTCATATTTGGAAATCTTTACTTTTATACTATCAATATATTTCTAATTAAAACGCTTTGGATAACACAGATCAATCCACCTATATCGCACTGAACTGAGAAAAGGTATCTGCTTTTTTAAATAAATTGAATTAAAGAAGTTCCCTTGTTCCTGACTAGATGGCGCCTTTCTCTTAAAGATATATATTCAATGTTCATGAAATATAATGCTTCGATATAGTAGAAACTGTAGTTTAATTTATTCCCATTACTCAATTCTTTATAAAGCAAAATATAAACAATAAGAATATGAGTGAGAAAAATTAATTTTTACATAAGAATTATTTAGACAATAATATTTAAATAATACCAATAATATTCAGATCATTTCTGCTTATTATATTTACGAAAATATGTTTCAAGAACTGTATTCTTTATAATTTATTTTCTTCTCATTTTCTGATATTTAGTTCGTATACCGCTTGCACTATTCAACTGTAAATGACTTTCCCAACTGTGCAATTCTCAAATGAAAATTTTAAAATATATACGACAAATAAACCATGCAAAAATTAAAATGTTTTATCTTAAGCAAAACACATTGCATATCAAATTTTTCTATATATTGTTAAATTGTAAGTATTGGTAGTAATTCCTTACTAATTGAAAATAAATCCACTATTACAATATAATTAATATTATAAAAATATCAATTGCTTTAAAATGTTTAATTACAGATTTTTCTGCTTGCGTACAAGCAGCATCTAAATGCAAGGAATGTTTTCACAAAAAGTGTTTTCCAGAAATGTTAGAGAAAGTCTTAAATGGATAAAAAAAACTATTACAGCTCTTATATTCATATAAATTCAACGAAAGCTTTCAATGGTTTACAGAATTCACACATACTAATTTTCATTTAATATCACTAAATGTTATTATAATGTACTTAACACATAATTTCGCTGTTTTTCTATTAACTTCTGACGAATTTTCAATGAAAATATGCGATATAATGTAAAATTGGGTTTTTATCTGTTGATTTTTTTGTGATTATGATAACTATAGAATTAAGTTAAATCTTTTTAAAATTTTAAATTTTTTTTGCTGTAATTGACATTAATGCTTAATTGGAGAATTAAATCTTCTTGTTTTTATATATTGGAAAACCTATAAAAACAATGCTTACCTTTCTTAGAATAAAACAAATTGAAAACGCTGTTAATTAGAAAGGTTTATGTTATTTTTTCAACTCGAATTTCAATTCTATAATTTTTTTTAGGTTTCTCAAGATACCAATTATTATTTGGAAATTATTTAATTAGGTTGATTATTATTATAATTCGATAAATTAATAAAATATATACTAAAGTGATATACATAAAAGCAGGTTTGATATTTCTCTGATATCTTAAAATATTTCTACAATACTCTCGATATGTTACTTATCTAACAGGTGAGGACTTGCATATTGTTAAAGTAAGCAGATTGCATATGGGAATGTATGTTTGCACTGCCACTTCATCCTTCTACCAGGGACCAGCGTATCAACCTGTGACTAGAAATATCATGCTGCACGTGCTTTGTAAGTATGGGGTTATTGCATTTAAATTAAACAGAAAAAAATATTATAAGTGCATTATTAAACAGTTTTATGAATTTAATCGAATTCCTTTAAATTTAGACCCATTGATAATAGTTCTTTATCCAATGATTGCTTTTCGATCCCAACTTGAAAATAAATTTCATGGATAATTCATCTAATAATTTGTAATTTAAATCTTGTATAAAAGCAATAATAAATAAAATCACAATATCATATTTTGAAACAGAGTTTCGTAAAAATAAAGAATAGTTCCTTTACATGTATTAACTTGGCCTTGTACATAAACTGTAATGTTATTTCATAATGATAAGTCAGCGCAAATGATAAAATTGAAACAAATAGAAAATATTTTCAGTCGAATATATTTTTCATAATTATGAAACTATATGAAATATCTAAATGAATTCATATCCTTAATGAATCTTATTTTAAATGTCCTTTTAGAAATTACTTATAGGTTATATCGAAAGTAAAAGAATTAATTCTTTTAACTTGATATTTTTTATGACGCTTATTAATAATTCGTATTATATACTATATTTTGAATAGCATTTTATAAACATGTCTAATATCAATCAAAACCGAGTGAAACTATTAGAAATTATATTTCATGTATCTCATAACATTTATCAAATTGGTATGTCCTTCAATTATGTTATATATGAATATATGAGTTTGTTATATATGAATCTTTTCAACATGAATACTGATTAATTAATTCAATTTTCCAGTTTAGTAAATGCGTTCGTTTTATTACTAAATTTCACATAAAATTTATGATTCATTCTCTCATAAATAAGCTAGAGCTATGAACGTCGTTGCTAAATATTTTTATTACGGTACTTTCTACTTAAATTCAATAACCATGACTGTAATTATACTTTAGGCTTCAAAGAAAATTTCTATAATTTTAAGTGAATAAAAATCAAAAACAGCCTATACTTTGGAATAAATGTTATTTTTTAGTATTTGAAACTAGTAAGTAAATTTGTAACCGAGTAATTTAAAAACCGCATTTCTTTTTCCCATTTTTTTTTCTCAGTTCCGCCAATGATTTGGATTCCTCATCAGTTGATATTTGCATCTCTTGGTGATACAGTTTCCTTGGATTGTTACACAGAAGCTTTCCCGATGTCCATTAATTACTGGACCAAAGCTGATAGCTGCACCATACTGCAGCCGAGTGAAAAGTACTCTGTCAGTATATCTGACAATATCTATCAAGTGAGCATGAAACTTGTCATCACAGCAGTTGACCAGGAAGATTTTGGCAGTTACAAATGCATAGCTAAGAATTCTCTTGGTTCCACGGAAGGAGTTATAAGACTTTTTGGTAAGGCTCAACATTTTTAAGTAACAACAAGTTTTGAATATTTAATTTGCAAATATGGAAAACTATTGAAATGTTTGCTCTTTATTAGATTTATTGTAAAAACTTTCCCCTAATTTATTTTGTAAAAATAATTTTGGCATTATAATTTTGCCATTCTAAAGTTAAAATTAATTTTTATATCATTAATAATAAAATTTTCCTCTACAGCATAGTATTTAGTTATTTTTATCTTTAAATATTTAGCCCTTTCCGAAAGAAATATTTCTAAAACCAGTTCCTTAATAAAATGTTTGAATAATGTTAATATTTAGATTCAGGAGTTCGTAATAATTTTTTTTATTAAATGGCTTAAGTTCATTTTCATAAATGAGTATTAATTAAAAAAACAGTCTCGAAATTTTAAATAATTTTATCAGGTCGTACTTCTGGCTTGATGTTTTGCTTAATCAGTAAATATGTTGATTAATTTTTTACTTATAGCCACCGGCGGTCAGTTGGTTCGCTAGGAATATTGATTAAATTTTGATTTCAAATAAATCAATGATAGATATGACTTCATGTCTATAATACCGCCTAACTGTATGACATTAAAGCCAAGATATTGCATCAGTTTTGTTTATCATGTCCATGAATCTCTCTAATGGAAATATTTTCATAACTTCGTAGTACTATTAAAAGCTCATATATTCGATGCATTTATCTTCAAAATTTCACGATATTATGACTTCACTTTTTTTCTGTCTCGATAATAACACAGATTTTAATTAGAATCCTATAAGGACACTTTCAACAATGGATGAAAATGACGCAATGAAATGTAACATGAAAAATTGAAAAGGGTTTGAATTATAAGGACAAAAAATTATTGTTGACAGGTAAAAAAAGAAAAATAATAAATAAATAAGTAAGTAAAAAATTGTCAACATTCAGGAAAAATATACACGGCTATTAAATTGGTATCATAAAACAATTAAAAAACATTTTTTTTGAATATCAGAATTTAAATAAATATATATCAGAGGCTTTTTGGAAAGATTGTTTGAAAAGGTGTAAAATGCAGTTTTGTGCAATAACATCTTTAAAAATTATCGCTGATAGTCACCACATTTCAATTTCATTATTAATTAATTGAAATTCTAAATAAAATTTCAAAAGCCTCGATCCGAGGCACGTTCTTTCACTCCTACCTATATATGTGTCAAATTTAATAGCTGTCAAATGACCTGTAGAGCGCCTATAAACACACACACACGCACACGAATACATATGCATTCATCTTTATCATGAGATTAGAGATTAAATTAGATACTTTTTTTATCCTATAATTCTTTGATATATGATGTGAATCAAAAAAAAATCTTTATTTTACAAATATTCAAAGATGAAACGAATATATATATATAATTACAAATGTGCTTCATTTCAATAAATATGTTATAGCATTAGTTGAAGTTTCTTTATTTCCCTTGCACTAAATTTAAAATCTTAAATTAAATAATAGAAAATTAGAGAAGTCTGTTGCACTATAGACATGACCAAATAAAATTTCTAAAATAGTACGAGTTACATAGCTATTAAAATTTCCTACGACGTAATTGAAAAAGTCCTAATTTCATACGTAAATGAATATTTTGGGCTGGATGTCTTAGAAATTAGTCCACAAAATCATAGTTTATACTAATCTGAATAAAATTAAGATATGCATATTTCAGAAAAATAATAGAAAAATATGTATTATCAATTCAAAATTATATTAATTACATAATTAGAGTTAATTCTCATTGTGATATATTTATAAAAAAAATGTAAAGTATGTTTTAAAATATACATATATCTGTGTTTGAAATATTTATTGAAGCTCTGGCAGTTAAATTTATCTTAAAAACAACTCTCCAGGGGGCACTTCAAAAAAGGGGAGGGGAAGCTTATGGTATGATGGTTAGTCCTCACAACACTGGTGGATATAGAGATGGTACGAGATTGAGGACCCCCCTCGCAAAGACAGAATGTGCTTCTAACGCGAGGGATTATTCCGTGGACAGTGATGATTCTTAGGACTCAATCATAAATTTTTCCAAAGTTGTAGCCATGATCCGTTTTTTCAATTTTTTTTTCTGAATGCCACGGCTTGACGGAGGAGCTTTCCGCTTTTATTGTAAATACTTTGAATGCTAATTGAATTTTTAATTTTTTTATCCAATAAAGAAACAGTTTCCCTTTCTAACTGACCTTAAATTTTATATAATTATGTAATTAGCACTTATAGATAAAAGAATCTTTTCAATATATAATGTGCGTATTAAAGATCACCGCAAAAGGTATATATCTATAAATTATTCAGACAAAACAATAACATGTCAAAACAATACTTTTATTTAATGCTACGTTATTCTTACGTGCAATAATATGGCTTTTATTAAGCTTGAGAACAGCTATTACATGCTATTGACTCTAATGAAACTACTCTAAAGGAACTTCTCTAACTTCGAAAAACTTTGTTCCCATTTTAATTGAGAGAGAAAGAAAAAGTTAGCGGGAAAAACTTTTATTTGTTTTCGGAATGTTTCGGCAACTAATGCAATTCATATCAACCTTAAAAACCTTTCGATAATTCGAGCATTTGATGAGGATGAATCGATCGTTTTCTCATTTTGTGTCGCACCCTTTCTTTTTGTCGGGGTTTCCCCTCATTTGTGACCATTCCGATTCATCGACCCTCTCTAATCCAATAGATTGTCTTATTGCTTTTTTCATTAACAGAGGCCAAAGTTTCGATCTATAACCGAAAAGAAGAAGTGGATGCAGAAGAGGAAGAAGAAGAAAAAAGTAAGTCTGATAATTTCTTCAATTTTGTCACCTTCCTCTTAATTTTGGGTTTGGTGGTTCTCTTTCTTTTATTACATATTTTTTTATGCATCAGATGTCGACATAATTAACTTTTGGAAAAAGGAATGCTAAAAACGGGATTATTTGAAAAAAAAATGTGTCTCAGTGAAATATAAGGTTCTGAATTTTCTTTGATACGGTAATTTCTTCAACTGCTTTCAGTTAAGCGTAGATTCTCTAATCAATGTATCAGTGCCTTATGAAATGGAAAGTAATTAACCTTAGGTAGACAAATCCGACTCCTAATGCAACTTTTTAAATATTTCAACTCATTAAAGGCCATACTTTTTTTAATTTTTTTATTATGGTGTGTTAAGGCTAAGCTATTTCTTTTTTTAGTTTGCATTTATTATTTGCTTTTTGAAGCAAACTCAATTTTTCTTTATTTTTGCTATATTGCCTAGTAATAATATTAATTAACAGTAGCTTTTTATCATAAAGTAGACAGAAAAGAAGTCGATAAACACTCGTGAATTTCATGCTGTATTAATTATTGCAGTTCCTTGTTAGATTAAATTTGTATTTATTTATGACTTTTTGAAAGAGTGTACGCTAAAAAATTTAAATTTATTTCCTATCTATTCTTAATTAGTAATTTATAAACATTTTATTTAATCAGTCATAAGCTTCAAAGCAATTAGAAATTCATCAATTAAATTTTATGTTTGCCCATTTCAATTGACATAATAATTTTTCATAAAAGCTTTGGTGAAATCATTTATAAATTTAAGCCACCTTAACATTAAATAATTTATGAACTTGAAAAAAACTATTTTATAAATTTAAAGAATATTTATATTTCATAATGACAGCAGCAAAATGTACATCTCTCATGAATAATGTTAATTGAAAGTTAATATTGGGTTGGTTGCTTGGATGGAGTTTTAATGGTGCAGGAGACAACCTTAGCTAAACTGCGTCAGTTAACAATGAGTTGGTTAAACATAGTACTTCTGTTATTTGATAAGTTTGGTTTTTTGATAAAATAATGAATATGTAATACATAATATATTTATTGAAATGCAATTAGTATTTTAAGTGCTGATGCGTTACTAAATTAATTACTCATTAAATTAAAAGAATTATTATTACAGTGATGAAAGAAACATTACTGAATGGATTCTCTTTCTTCATAATTATATTTTTTTTTCTACATTCAGATGTATTATTTTAACAAAGCTGTTGAAAATTTTTTTATTGCCCATATGAACATTTTCGAAATAATTCTTCACTGTTAAATCATTGTTTTTTTCTATTTTTAAGTTTTTTTTTTCTTTCCCATGCTTTATTTCGACACAGAAAAATTATAGTATATAGCAGATAAAGGAAATAATAAAAAAATAAAAATGAAAAAAAAAAATTAATCGAATTTTTCTGTAAATGTTTTGTAGATGTTGTAATATGCATAAATGAGAAATATAATTCAGCATAGAAATAAAATTTTATTTAAATGTACATATTTTTCGTATATTCTTAGTGCGTTGTAAAGTTGTATTTAATATATACTGCCTCTAAGTACTCTTTATTTCAGGTAAGGATGAAACAGACACCACTTACCGAGAAACGTATGAAGAAGTGCGGATCAAAGGTAAATGTATGTAGTTTTACAAACATATTTGGAAGAAATTTTAACGCATTTCATGGCTTATATTCATTTATTTTTGCATTCTTTAAGGTTGTAAGTTTGCAGTCGTAATTTCATAGATTAACATTATATACATTAATTATTGTAATTTTAAAAATTAAATTACTTACGAATGTACTTAAATATGAACCAGCCTTTTTATGTCCTTCGAGTTAAGAATAAATATTCATATTTTCACTTAAGTTTATGTGGCTATAAATAGAAAAATGTATCATTGCGCAATTTATATTTTTTTTCTATAAACATTTTAGATTTGTTTTTTAAAGACTTATCATATTTCGAGAAATATTTAAATACATAGATTCTCAATACTTAGATAACAATTTCATTTTAATCCCAAATTTTAAAAAAAGTTTCTAATATTGGAAAATAATTCATAAAAGATTATAAATGATTTATTTACAAGGCAATACAAAACTTTAAAATATGAAAATAATTTTGAAATGTTTATACTAGCCTACCAATATTTACATAATAAATGGACAAAAAAAATTCCAAATGATACAATATTCTCATAACAATGCATTTAAATAGCACGAAAACTACCATACTTTTCTTATTAAATGTATCAATAATTATCCCTCTCCAAACGTTGCATCAACATTTTTAAATGGTTGTATATTATTGTCCTACTTCATTATATTTTTGTTAAAATTTTTACAGAAATAAATCCAAGAATGTTTAATATTCTGACGGAAAATAGCTTATGATACCAGGAAAATAATTAGTTTGAACTTTAGTTAATATATCCTAACTAAATATGATATGCATATAACCAAGCTCGATTTGACTACAGCTATTGAATTAAAGTTTGTCCAAGACTAGACTGGTAATTGAGGACTAAAATAAATATACGTTATGAGAAACATATACTAAAACCGTTCGAAAGTGGCAAAAATAAATAAATTGCTCACACTAACCATAGGAAGTTTAAAATTGGCATTCTCTTTACATGATCTTTAGAACTATTTAGAAGATTTCCAGGCAATATTAACATTTGCAATATTATAAATCATTATTTATTTGGTAATTTTAGTTTTCAATTAAATGGTTAAAGTAAATTTTAATATGCAGTTCTTCAAATAAGAGACACACTTAAAAGACTTTTTAGCAGAGGTCTAACAAATCACGCCTCTGAAGAAAAAAAAACATAGCAGGAAAGTTATCCAATCAAAAATCAAAATTTATTAATTCGTATCAAGAAATTTTTTCATGGCTATGAAATGCATGTAAACAAATGAAACATAACTGATGAGTTTCTGAATGAATTTTGGCATTATTTTGAATCTAAATTTGAGATCAAAGAGGTAAATCCAAATTCATAAGTTAGCAAAATTCTTGGCACACAAATTTAATATTTCAATAAGTATTAGTTATTAAGTAAGTTATTTCATTTTTTTCTTACAAAAGACTTCAAAAGAGATTTAAACCTTACATATATTTTTAACTCTCTAGAGAATATTGAAAATTTTTCTATTTCCGTTTTCAGTCATATTCAAATGTAAATTGAAAAGATAATTAAACCCATACATTTAGATTATCTTCAAATATAAATTAATTGCATAAAAGTCCCATAATTGAAAAAAAGCTTCCCAATCTACTTATTTCTCGCAAAAAACCAGAGGAATTACAGATTCTCTAGAATAAAAAGTTTAAGTGTTGAGAGTATGGTATATACAGGAAGTTCTTTCAACGCACAAACAAACTCAAAGGGTGGTTAGTAGACATCAAGAAGGAGAAACATTACAATAAAACATTGTCTCGCTAACCACACTGATAGAGTGAAATTACCGAAACGCACATGTAGTTCAGAGGCATTATAAATACACAGAATGATCAGCAGCATATATTTGGAAGATGGATAATCCACATCCAGTATGTGCTTTAAAGTAATTTACCGTAAAAGCCTCAACAGTTTTTTTATAGAAAGGTGTGGACAACGACGATTATTTCTTGGGGTATTTTGCAATCCTCTCCGTATTTGCTTCCAGAGAACTGCGCTTCCTTTTTCCCGCATCGTACAAACTCAATGAAATGGTTTATTACATACTCAATGAAATGGTTTGAAAGGAAGGCACCCAATGTTTGGCCTCCACGTTCATCTGATATCAACTCGTGCGATTTTTTCATATGGGATTTCTTTAAATCACTCATTTATGTCACGCCTCGAGGCACAATCACGGATCTCATAGCGTGCATTATAGTCGCAACAGCAGATATTGGAAGCAAACCTAGTATCTGCGAACTCATCGAGATTTTATTAATGTTATGTAGACTTGCCATGAGATCAGTAGCAACTTCGAAGAATTCTTGTAATGATAATCAAATAAATATTTTTGTAGTTATTAATTTACAATTTCATTACAACTTCGAAACTTGCATGCGGTGTTTGCGATTTGCCATTCTTTCACTTTGACGACATCTTGCTCAATGCAATTTTTATTGCATTTTTTGTTATTTAAAAAATTCTCTAAATTTGTCAGTCCAACAACATGATGCTCTAAATTAATCTTGGCTTCATACTTATCATTTTTTTACATTTGGTCTATTTGCATTGTAGGCACTACAGTAATTAGACGGATTTAAATATGATTTAAGAAAAGTTCCATTTTTCCATTTCTCATTAAGACTCAAACTATAATTTCATGCAGAAATTTGAATTAAAAACATATTACTTTTGCTTGATTCTGCTATTTCGAAATATTATATAAATGAGTCTCTCCTGCTCCATTATTTTCTACTTTTTTGTATTTGTATTTAAACATTTTGTTACGAAGAAATTACAATTGGGAAACATATACGTGTAATTCCAACCACTTCATCCTGCATGTTTCTAAAGTACGGGTTTTCTCAAATATCTCACGTAAATAATAAATTAAAGCTAGTCTAGACTTTTAACTAAATCTTAAACTTTAACAAGAATTTTCTCTTCATATGAAGTAAACACATATTTCTTAAAACAGCTGAGAAATGTTTTGCACAAAATGTATAATACTAAATGCAATTGTAATACAAATGTCACTATTTTTTTGTTATCCAGATAGAATTTTAAAGGCTAAATCGAATTGAAACAGATAGCTTAGTATTTTAAACAATTTAAAACTTTAAAATAAATAACAATATTTTATCTTTAAGACCTGATGAAAAAGCAAAAAATTCATATGATCATATAAATCACAATTTTATTATTTTTTCCCAATGATACACTATTATTTGGTCACATTAGTTTTAAAATATTCATTTTAATTTTTTATATTAAATAGAACTAAAATTTTAAAATCCAATAATGTACTCTTTCATTGTTTAAAAAAAATGGATGGAATTATTGAATATTTTTCATTAACTTTTATAAGGGGACGAGTTAATGTAATTTATAGTCGAAATTTAAACAGCAAATTATTTGCATCTGAAAGCACAATTTGTGATTAATATTAAGAACAATTATTATATTTTGATATTTTTACAATGCCAGTAATGAAAAAATATAGCATGCCGTTTAATTTTAATTATTTAAGGAAATTAAAATGTATACAATATTTAGAAAATTTATTGTGCTGAATGGTGTTAATTATTTATCGGAAAAATTATTAACTTCTTACAGTTTAAATCATTCTGCTGTAAGTCACATTAACTAACGAAAAAATCTTGAATTAGCATGCATGCATACATTTTTTTATCCAAAAAATATTAAAATACTTGCATAAAAAATTTATACATTTTTTTGCATAAAATTCTTATTTCTGAGGATTATTTTTATGTATAATAGATTGATAAAGACTATTCAATTTAAATACTTGCTTATGTTCTTTGGTATAGCATGCTTAATATACTTCGATGTTTGAAAAATTAAGCATCGTAATTTGTAGACAATGCACATTACCTTATTAAGCATCAAAGACTTTTTGAACTATGTTTAATCATCTTTGTGTTTGTTGGCATGAATTTACGAGCGTTAAACGTAAATTCTTATTATGTAGTTCAAACAGAAAAAGAAATGTAAACAAATCGTCTTATGCATTTCTAACTGTTTCAGTGAATGCTATTACAACTGCGTTTAATTCAATCCTTTACTTAGTTAATTGAAATTTTTTTAGAAACATCCGAAGAAGTGCTCAACATGTCATTGATAAAGGTATTCACTCAGAGAAAAGATTTAAAAAAAAATCAAAATGATAAAAAAAAAACTATTAGTGACAGTGTAAAAAATCAAACAGAAAACTTAATCGAGTGTGAAAATATATTTTACTTTCTCCATATAAGTAATCGCTTTGAGTTGGTTATGAAAATGGATGTTCATTTCTTTAATTATTATTTCATAAAAATGAAAAATGTATTTTGTATTGCCTTAAAACTTAAAATAAAACTTTTCTAATGATATCAATTTCCTTTCCGCAAAATGTTTTTCTCTT
>JAPMOR010024418.1:5631-26717 GCA_026543865.1 Argiope aurantia | reverse complement strand
TAACAGGATCAAAAGGGTTTGCAATAATAAAAATTCCTATATTGAAGCATCAAACAACCTCATTAATAATTTAATTAAAAATGAATTTCCTAAAAATTACTGTAATGTCAATTTTTTAATTAAACAAGGTATGGTTTGGGATTAATCATTTGGCTTAAATAAAAAATAGAACTTTCCTTGCATATTATATCACTCAATAGGTGGCGCTGGGAGCTTACAATTTTTACCTAAATTACCGTTAGCTTTGTGTTTTTAATAAGCGGGAATCACAATCGATAGCTTAAAATTTCCTTGACTGTTGATGGTATGTTCTTGCCTTTTCGTTTTTTCCTTTAGTGTTTTTTTCTTTAGTGTTATTTTATGGTATTTTGGTTTTTATTGTTTTTTTTGTATTTTTACTTATTAGTGGTTTTTCTTCTAATTTGTCGTTTTGTGTTTTCCTTTCTGTTAAAATGGTATATCTCTTGGGCCTAATTTCAGGGGATTTTCGGGTCACGAAGGAATTATTATTAGACTTAATTGTCTGATTTTCCTTAACAGAAAAAAATCCCTTTTTTTGAATCCCTGCCTGAGGGTGACCCTTGAAAAAGTCTTCAGACCGGATTCTTTTTTTAAATATTTTTTTATTTGGTTTATTTGTTTTTCCTATTAACTTGATTTTTATACTTTTGTATATATATATATATATATAATTATTTAATTTTCTATATAATTTGATATGCTGTTTGAATGGTATGATATAATACAAACTCGTCCATCAAAACAATCATATGTTAAATTGTATACGCATATGTGCATATGTTAAATTCAAGATAAAATAATTTAAATATTGTAATTAGTGTATCATATCTGCTACTTTTCATATTTTTATGGCCATCGTTATATTTAAAAAAAATTGTAATTGTTCATAAATTTAACAATTTATTTACCAGAGTTTTTCTTATTTGAAAATACTCAATTATTTATTTCTATCCATTCATATATATATATATATATATATATATATAAAAGAAAAGTTGCATTTTCACTTAGATCATTTCAATTCTATGCAGTTGAATCTATTTTCTTCTGTGTTTTTTTCTGAGAATAGAAAGCATACAAAATTTTTAGTAATGTGTATAAAGTGAAAAAAAATAGATCCAAAACATATTTGTCAGTAATAAATTTGTATTCTTATCCACTATTTCAACAGCAACAGTTTTCGATAAGCATAAATATCCTAGTCAACATTAACTAGGAAATAGAATTAGATTATAAATCTTATTAATTTATACTTCCGAACGAAAATTCTAATTCAAGATTTTTATTACTGGTCTCGTTGACACTAGAGACTTTCTTTGACACAAATGATGAGTGGAATTATTTTCTTTTCCCCTTTAGATGCAAGCTATGAACTAATGAGGAATACCAACACCAAAGAAAGTCGGCTTCCAAAAAGTGCTCACTTAGAGAGACAGCGGATTTCAAGTACGTCTCTTCAGTTTCCATACACTTGTTATGAAAATTTCAAAATGAAAGTCATTTTAATAAGTCACTTTACGTGATTTTATTGTTTAAGATGCTAAAAATTTCTTCACAAATAGAAGGAATCAATATGAAATAAAATGGTTACATCATTGTTTATTATTTACTTTCTTTTTTTATTTTATTCATATTAAACCATTTTATTATTTTCCTTTATTAATTTTCGCCAAAAAATGTTTTCAAGAAGAAATGTCAATTTTAATTATCTGTTATGGTAAAAAAGTTGCTTAGGTGAGATTTTTTGTGCAATTCCACCAATAGTGGCAGGGAATTGATAAGATCTATATTTGTTATAGACATTCTTTTTTAACTATTTATTCGAGAAATTATCAGAAGTTGTCCAAAACTACAATTATTTTAGATATGGAGAATTAAATAAGAACTCGTTTAATAGTATTTTTATTATTTGAATTTAATAATTAAAGCGAATTACGTATCTAAACATGGAACAAACATTGTGCGGGTTTTTTTTAGATTATTGAATAATTGACTATTTAAATAAAATAAACGGTTTCTTCAAATTAGATGGTAAGGTGGTATTAAAAGGAATGTTAAAATATATATTAAAATTAATAATTGTATTTTTAATTTTAAAGTAGTAAAGAATCTATTTATGTGATTAATATATGACGGCATATCCCTCCTTTTCTGTACTTTATCCAGTACAGGTTCAACATTTTTTTATTATAAAAAAATACATTGAAATAAAAAAAAAATATATTTTATGATATATTTTGAAATTTTGTCATTATTTTCAGATAAAGCTTTATTTAACTTAAATTTTAAACATTTGAATATATTTTTTATTCAATAAGATGTTTTTTCTCAGAACATTCCTTTTTTTCTGGTCAGCCAGACAGCGAAATTCGGACATTTCATTCAATAAACGATGAAACAAGACATATCAGATAATAAAGACAAAATTTAATAATTAAAATTTGAAAAGAAAGCTTAGTAATAATTCGTGAGTTTAATATTTAAAATTTGCTTTTCACTATTACTTAAGTATATTAATTCGTTATTTTTGAAAGAATGATATAGATTTAACTCATTTAAGAAAAGCATAAAATGCAGTCAAGTTAATGGATTTTACGGTATTCGTTATTGATTTATTATTTATATGAGTGCCGTTTATTTAATTTATAATCTATGCAACTAAGAAAAAGCAATTATTACTTTCAAAAATTTCTCAAATGGTTAATTATTTCAAAATGTAAACGACCCATACGTAATTCATGGGTAGGAAATTGAAACTTACGAATGTATAAAAATATTAGTATATTACTGTTGTATATTTAATACTTTATGGAAAACGCACAATGATTAAAAATGATTTTAAATATAAGTAAAACTTGAAAATTGGGAATATTCAATTAAAAAATAATTGAACTGTTATTATTTCAGTTTAAAATAGAATTAACGAATATGTATATAATTCACATGAAAAAGATTAAATTATTTATTAAAATGCAAACAAAAGTACTTCCACGATTATCTTTCACATATCCATACTTTTTTCTGTAATATTGAATACGTGAATAAATATTAAAATAATATTTATAATGAAGTTAAATTTATTTAAATGAAAGTATCATTTTTTTACATTAGTACCAAATATATTTTAGGAATTGTTTTCGACATAAATTAATGAAGGAAAAGGGGAAAAAAATATTCATTTTTTTTCGTTGGATAGATTATATTTTCAAGCTGACATATTAATCAAATCGCCACATAAGAAACTAAGGCAATATCTTTTATTCCAAATTTTAAACTTTCAATTTTGATGAAATATTGTTACTGGAAATAATCATTTAATAATACATCCATGACCCATCGACAAACAAAAACATTGAAACTAATGAATAAACAGTGAATAAAAGTGAAAATAATGAAAAACATAAATAAACTATCACATTTATATTATTAAAAATTTTGGTAGCGTTGATTAGAAACATTTTTATGAAAAAAAATTATCATTATTTTTATAAAATCATAGGTATTTTTAAAGATATATTTTTAAGAGCCTGTCTATCATGTGTTCAAATACATGAACAACAGATCAAATCAACAATCAATCTTAAAATTGTGACTTCTGACAAAAATCCAAAAATGTCTTTTTTTTTCTTTGCATTAATACACTTGGAAATTTGTGATTGACATTATTTTACAAATCATTTTATCAGTTGTTATTTTACCATTAACATTTAAAAAGAATTCGAATGGCACGGAAAAGGATTCATATTTTTCCTTTTCAGTCCGTGCAGTTCAAAAAAAAATAATTTGACGTTTGGCCTTTTTTGTTGGCAAAAAAATGGACCGTTTAAAAGGATTTGATATACAAAATAACCAGTACTTTAGACTGTTTGATGTGTTGTAACTGTTAGACTTAATTTCTAAAATTCAAGCTTTCAAGTTTGGGGCACAATCGCATGAAATATGGTATTCAGTAACTGTCAAAATTTATATAAACTATTTGCTGCAGTTTTGAAATTTGAGTCATTTCTCCAGTTTAATGAATGGCATGCAGTCATAAGGTTATGAATTTCTCAGAAAGTTATAAAATGCAGGATTTTTTTGTTTTTTGTTGAATATCCTCTAAACTGAAAAAATAGGAGCAAATTTATCACGGAACATTTTTTTTTTTAATTAGTAAATTTCTTAAAAATATTTTTTTTGATTTCCTGCTGATAACGGAATTCATTCTAAAATATTTCTAGTTCAATTTATATATTTCTAATTCAATAATATATTTCATTTCATTTCAACTTTTGTACTTTTATATTTCAATGGAAATGTTATTGATTTTCAGTTAATTAATTGATTGATTAATTTTTAATGACATCAACCGTATTATTTCATAACCTATGAATGACATCAGTCGTATAATTTCAAAAGTAAAGTATTCTTTATATGCCGTCGTCAATATAAATAAACAGTAGAATATCTAAAATAGATATTAATTTTGAAAAATTATTTTATGTATTAGGCATTAACTATTATAAGTCAAAGTTAAATAATTCTAAATGGTCAGAAAATAGTATTTTATAATTAAAACAGAGTCATCAAAACAGGTAAGCAGCCCAAAAAATAAATTCCCCAGAAGTAATTAAAAAAATGTTAAAAACTTAATTAGCCATGAGAAAGTAAATGCGTTACAGAGATGATTAACGCTAGAAACGCCTGAATAATTTCAATCTAATTTTATTATTCAGTGTTCGTTCTTCTTGATACATAGTGAAATATTTTAAGCTGTGAATTGGTGTGGAAAATAAGAATTTCTTCTGTAAATTAAATTGTAAATTTTGATAAACAATCCAAATATCTGTTTGAAACTTCAATTAATTTATTTTTTAAAAAAATAAATGATGCAGGAATAAATAATTATCAATTTAAAAAAATTAAAGTGGATGTGATCTGATTCATGTTCTTACGCAAATAAATGGAAAATAATGAAAATTTAAGTAATAATGGAAAGTAGTAACCAATTTTCTTTTGCTATGGACTTAAAAAAGTGAAATGTTTGGCTTTTTGAGTAAGAAAAATAATTATTAAGTCAGCATAGGAACTCTTACATTATATCTGTATAAGTAGTCCGATGAAATGTGATGTCAGATTCTCTTTTATTTTTTTCAATAATTTTACAAATTGACATTTACGAAGGCTCTCATTCTATATTCTTTTATTTCATTCTGTAGCTATTAATTTAATTATTATGTAGTTTCTAGATCACGTACTGTATTCCGTTTCATGGATAATAAACAAAAAGAAATTACTACTACTTGTGTACACTTAAAAATTAAAATACAAACTAGTATTGTAATCATTTATTAAATAACCAAAAAATCATAAAATAGTATGTTATATGCATTCTGATTATGATTAGGTGTGTGCCAAAAGTGGCGTTGCACCAGTAAAAAGCACACAATTAAAATAAAAATATAGAATTTAAATAGCTACCAAAGGATTAGCTATTAAAAAAAATCCTTCATATTTATGTGTACTAGATGCGAAAGAAGCCAAAGGGGGGGGGGGACAAAAAAGAAAGGAGCAGGCATAAAAAGAAAAAGTTGAGGAGGTCTAAATGGCTCAAGCAGAGGAGCGCACTTAATATTCCAAAGAAACAATATCACTGAAACATAATTAGCAAATAATAAAATGTACCAAAAATAGGCAGTTGAAACTTTGAAAACAGAAAAATAAAAAAAAATAATTTAAAAAAAGCAAAGAGAAGAATATAAATAAAAATATGAAAAAAGTTAATAAATGAAAATATATATATATATATACATTAGTGCAATGCAATGTGTATAATAATCTGCCATATTAATGTTTCTCATAATCGGTGAGATATTTATCATTCACATAAAAAGGATCTTGGAGGCATTTTGCGAATCGCATTTTGATGTAAGTAGCGCCATGAAATGCTTCCAAAGACTGTTTTTTCTTTCTCTTTTTTTATAGATTTCATTACAGCTTTGAATGGTGCTGACTGCCTGAGGGACGGCGGAGCGTTTTCCCGGCTTTTCATTGCGACCGTTTGGATCTGTCACTACCTTTCGTCCAAACTGATGGCCCTTAAGTGAGGGTGCTTTTGGATTTGCGGGCGAGAGAGTGCGAGATATAAAACTGTGAGAAAGTGAGATAAAACGAGAAATTGGATCTTTTCTTCTCAGACATTTACTTTCTTGAAGGAAATGTGAAAAAAGTGAAAATATCTTCATCTATTTTTTTTATATTTTGAATTGCCACTATGCAATATTTATGAGTTATAGAATGACCACCGAACCATTGCTTCATTATAAAAAAAAATTGATGTTGCAAGCACAATAACCTAAATTATTCTCAATGTTTATAGAAAACCACAACCGTTGGAAAATTGCTATGATTAGTACAATAATTTTTGTATATATAGCAATAAATGAATTGCAGGGTTGTGGGCTCATATGGGCGTTCGTAGTTATAGTATCGAAATATATTAGGAAGCTCGATGTTTTGAATTAAATAATATCACCCCTGTAATGTTATTTATTCGTTGTAGAAAAAGTTAAATTTGCTATTCTACAACTGTATGTCGAGGGTTGACTTCAGGGATTAAAATTCTTGTAATTATTTAGTATCAACCTAACACTTATAATCATTTATCATACTTAAACATTTACAATAGTTCTTTCTAAAATGCATTTAGGAGGAAATACCGAATTTGTTATAAATCTTATTTGGCTGTAGAATTAACACATATTTCTATTAGGCATGTTTAATTTTAGTTAATATCCTTCTTTAGTACTAGCAATTTTTTATTAAATGTAACAGACGTTTTCCATAACTTTTCTTCGACATTTATTTTATATATTTCTAAATATTTCATTTATTTATCTTTTTCTTTATGTAAATAAATGTAAAAAGTTAAATCAAATCCTACATTTCCATAGCATTAAAACTTCCTGGTGGACAGCTTTTCGTAACTTCAGAGTTTGGAATATATTAATTTATAAGTAGAATTAAAAGCTTCAAATGCGAATTTTTGTTAAATATTCCAAATATAGGACTTCCTTTTAACTAGTTAAATATAAAGAATCTCAATGCAGAAAGTCACAATTTAATGCAGAAAGTCACTGTTTGACTTATTCAGCACAAACTTTTCCCCACTTTATACTTTCTCACTAGATTCTTCTTGAAAGATAATGTGTATACTCAAACACTATTATAAGAAATTAAATATTGAGCGCAACGCAAGTGCTGCCACGATAACTGCATTTCGTTCCGAGCTTTTACTCCACCATCTTAACGACGAAGGAAAAATTAATAAAGAGAGCTCCCTAGATTAAACGCGATTATACAAGAAGCGCCATAATCTTCAGCTTTGAACTGACTCCGTGATGATGGGGAGAGCTGCACGACTGGGGAAAAAAATGAATTTCCCTAATGGACGAAGGTACGATATTGCTTTATTAAAATTAACGATGATTTGTCCTTTTCCACGAGGAAGGACGCCTGCGCCACTGAGTAAGGAAAACATTAAACTTAATTAAGCGAGAATTATACCTTTCATCGGTGTGTGAAAAGCTGAAGGTTAAAAAGTGGCCACCATTCGTTCAGACATGTTAATAATGCAATCATAATTCTTTAAAGTGGTTCGATATGTAATACGTCAAAACTGTTATGACGAGATGTGTTGAACTCTTTTTTCTCATCTGGATCAATAATTTGTTGATAATTAAACTTCAGAGAGAAAGTTTTTGATGCCTGATAGCCAAATTCTGGCTAATATTGTTTTTTTACTAATTAATTTAGAAAAATATTAGTTCATGATAATGTTTCATCCACTTCATGAAGTATTCCTTTAGAAGTGAAAATTGTATCAGCTATACTCACAGATTTTGTCATATCATTGTTTTATGATAGGAAGTGTTTATGCTTTCAAAGGTAAATAACTCTAACGATAAATTTGTTTTAACGGTAATTTAATTAACAATATCCATTTATCCTTTACACTTTCCTTTCTAATTTATGTAAATAGTTTCACACAATTTCTTGCAATATATATATATTGCCCTTTTTGCCCTTTAAAGTAATATAGTTTATTTTATAGATTAATGGATAAATATTGTTTAAGAAATTGTGAATGTATTGAAATTTCTGTTTATTATTGCATTTTCAGATTTAAAAAAATAAACAAAATATTTTAAACTGCACATGATTTTGAAAAAATTCAACTAGAGTTAGAAGTAATAGGAATTCTTATTCTATTCTTAAACTGAATATCCTTAAGCACATTGAATGAAAATTCCCCTATTCCACTCTACTTAATACGTAAACAGTTCATAGTCTTATTCAATAAACAATCTGGAATGAATAAAAACATATAAACTATTCTTATTCCAATAAACAATAAGGACAGTTATTAGGTTACGCATTTTATAGACATATATGTTTAATAATTGATAAGTTGATAATGAATAATTAATCACTAAAAGTTAAAAATATTGTAGCTTTTTATACAAGAAGCAATTTAAATATATCTTCACTAGAACTACAAATATTAATTATAATTTTTGCATTAAATAACACAAAATTTATAATTATATATTTTATTTAAATTATTATCACATAATCTATGATTAAATACTTCCCGTGTTGAAAATGAATTTAATTATTTGACTGAGCTGTTCACTATATTCAAATCAATAAATGATATTTGTAGTTTTTCACGTAAATTGTAAGATGGGAAAAAAAAGGAACATGCAGTAGAAATGTGGCTTCTTTTGACTATTGTAATTATGTACAATTTATGAATAATAGTTCTGATTACGCAAAGTTTGTCAGTAATTTCATTAACAACTTTCAAAGGAAATGTTACTGGTTTCAAGTCAAAACAAACAAGTTATTTTTTATTAAATTTATATATTCAAAATCAATTTATTATAATTAAGATAACAAACAGTTTTCATAGGCCAGAAATTATATATATTCATGAAGAAGAAAATGTTAATTCCAAATTTGTAGCTTGCATAAGCACTTAATTGTAAACTGTAAATATATGCATTAGTTATTGAACTATTATTAGTCATTATATAATTTATATATTCTAATTATAGAATGTAAGAATTATAATATTAATGTTTTATGTTTGTTTTTTTTTGTAAATGATGATACTGTTTACTTTCTCTGACTAAAATACATCTAGCTATGTTAATTTGTAGGGTATTTCTTTTTAAATTTTATTACGAAATTGTACAAAACAATATTATTAAAAAAAAATCAGTGAATCTTTTTGTAGTAAATCAAGAGAAAATTCATCTAAACTACTGTACATAACCCAGCTATTATACGTGTGGGAATAGAATCAGTTATACAGTATGTGTAACATCGCAAATGAATTGCAACAGCTTTATCATTGTTAGTGCATATTATTATAGAGCAGCTAAAAATGAGATGAAACTAAGAGATAAATCTCAGAGAATTTTTCTGATTTTTTTTCTAGAAAAGCTATCTTATTTCAGTAGAATAGGTTTTATTTTATGTCTTTGTGTTTTGGTGTCATTGAACAATTTCATGTAGTATATCACGAATAAGAAATCGATGAAAAATAATGTAGATATTGCACTCTTAGCCGCTGCAGTAAATTGAAACTATATATTAGTAGAGTAGTAATTGTATATTAGTAGCATATGATCATAAAATTGACCTTTTGCAATTTTATGTAATGTCACAAATCAAACAACTTGTCTTAGCGTCCTTGTTTAGTGTGCTGATATTGTGTATTAAAATGTTAATGGAGCTTTTGTTATTAACCGTTAATTGAATGTTTAAGATAGTGAATAAATTATATAAAATGTGTTCTTTGTCAGGGCATCTTCTGAAATTTCTTAAAAATGTTATTATATATTAATTTATCTGTTTCATATATGTGTTATGTACAATCATGTAAAATCATTGTTTATAAACTGTTGCATATTTGAATAAAAGCTATTAGATCTTATAAAATTTCACTTTTTTTTCATTTGACAAGTAAGTACTTTTATCAAACAATTCAAAAATTTTTTAGAACTTTTATTCAGATTTTTTTAAATTTAAATTTTTAGTTTATATTATTCATCTTACTATATGAGTTATTTCGTGCTCGTATTTTCTTTAACTGAAACTTTATAAAACAAGAAATTCTTAATTAAAAAAGGCACATAAAGCCATTGTCTGATATCCATATTATCTTTAATGATAAAATGAAAAATTCTTTTTTATTTATAAAAGAATAAAAATTTGGTTTTGTCAATATAACATATCAATTTACAAATTTTTACCACATGAAAATTTTTTCCAATCGGTATTGCAAAAATATTAATGAAATGTATATAAAGGCATTGAAATTTTAATATTTTTATTGAGTAATATAGGTTTAAGAATGTTGGAATTCATTGCTCATCACCTTCCCCCCTTTGGATCTTCTTTTCCTTTCCATCTAAACTGCTATCGATTCCTACCATAATGTCATTAACCTGAGACAATATCTTTCTTTCACAAAAAGTTACTTTGGATTCTGACTCTCACATTCTGTTCAAATACAGATGATATTCAAAAAGAATTTATACTCCCAAACCATACGTCTAACACAATAGAGATTAAGCATTAAATTGTCAGGGAAAGGGGAAGAAAGTATGGGAAGTTATATCCTTTAATAAAGCTTTCCTATTCTCAATTCTTAAGTAGAATGATGCCAAACAAACTCCATAAACCGAGCCTCAACAATAAAATAATTTCTCTCATCTGCACCAATCACTCTTTACAAACTAATTCCAAAACTCACAAATGTCACAAACGAAGGTCTCCTTCACTAATTATAATTCATTTCGATCATCAAAAGTATCGCCAGTTATTACCAACTACTTATGATGATGATACAAATAATGATTCAGAAATTTTATAATTACTGACAAAATTTGAAAATTGACAATAAGTTACAGTTTACAAAAGTTCTATTATTCCAATAATAAAAGTAGTAAAACTCAATATAAAATACACATAAAGTAATATTATTCTATTTACAAAAAAAACCCATCAAATCTCAAGATATTATTGTTAAATCCAATGCAATGAGCTTGTGTGCATGACTTATTTTCCGTACTATTTATTAAATTCCAAAGTACCAAACGAGAGAATTAGAAATTCAAAAGCCTATTTTTTTTAAATTGAATATTATTCTACTTTAATGCCTTTTAAATATTTTACATAAAGTTGTTAACATATTGAAAAAAATTACAAAGCTTGAACAAATTGATTGGAAAGTATAGTTAATTATATGGAATATTTATAGAATTTCCCTTCTAAAATTGCAAGGACTCTCATTGAATTATCAAATGACAAATGAATAAGTTTTTGAATTTAATATGTCATGTAAAAATTGCTAAAAAGGATTTTATTCTAGGAAATCAAATCACAATTTATTGTATTACTCGATGATCTTATCTTGCACTGTTTTCTTGTATCAATATTTAGGATACGATACTCACAGATTAACGAATGAAGATAGAAACTCTCATGCACATTGGCGGAATGTTTAAAATATATAAAATAAATATTTAGATATAACTATATAGTATTTTGAAAGTTTTATTTCCTTTAAATGGTATATTCTCTATCTATATTGTTCAAGAAACTCAAATCAAAATTCAAATCTCAGTTTGAATATAATTTAATAAAATTTACCGATTTAAGATTAATGGTCTTTGCAACAATTTGGCATAAAAAGTAAATGGAGTGTTGAATTTAAAAAGAAACAAACATAAATAATATTTTTTTATGCTTAACTTTTTTCGAACAAATAATTTTTTTTATTCGATTAATCAAAAGAACCGATGAATGAGTATATCTTTAATTCCGCCCAACATTTTAAACTCCTTTGGATGATTATATAAATTGATACTTTTGAAGTGTATTCGAAAAATGATTCAATTAATTTGTAAATATTCTTGAAGAAAATAGATTAGTTTTAAGTATAACACTTGAAATCCAAAAGAACAACACTTGAATACTTGATTCAAACACACAGAAAAATATTTTACATTTATTTAGTTCTCATTACCCTGTAAAATTTATTATTCTACCTGATAAACGTAATACTTTAAAATCAAGTATTAAACATATTTTAGACATATTAAACTAGCATGCACATATTTTTACGAAAAAAAGAATTCAACTTATTTTAAAACATTTTTTACATTGTACAATTGAGATGATATTATTAAAATAGTCATTAATAAAATTTGACATTAAAGAAATTAAATGAGCAAAATTTCTGGTGTTTAATTGTATTTTTTATAGCAGAAATATTGCTAACAGGAAAGAAAATATAAATGCTTAATACAAAAACCTAATGAAAAGGATGATAAAAATGTAAGCCGTTTAAAAGAAGTTCTGCTTGTGACGATGATGATATTCAAGAAGAATGTGAAAATCTAAAAATAGAGATAAGTAATAATTAATTAATCAAAAAAACAACGATAAACTCTAGATGCTAATTTTTAAAAAAACATTGACAAATATGAACACTTACAATGCAACATTATTTAATGCAAATATTTAATGTCAGTAAATTTCTGAAACCTATAAAACCCATAAAATGTCATATTCAAATTATTTACAACGCTTTGATCTCTTTTTAAAAATACTAGTGGCAGCAGAATATATTAAGTGACATCTATTTTCCTTTTTCTTGTTCTTATTGCAAAAGCTTATAGCAGCTTTTCTCATACTTTCAGTATTCGCGGCACAGTTTTCAATCATAATTTCCATCGCCCCCCCCTCCCCGCTTACAAGAAAATGTATACAACAATAATGTATATTAAGTATTTTGGATTCTGTTTTTAAATTATTTTTGACTAACTTTCAAAACAAGAGTAAAGGTGAGCCAACGTTCGCGAGAAACCACATCTTGCATTTTGCACAAGTGGGTGCTGAACAGATGAAGCGAATGAACGCTTGGAAAATTTATATATTATATTTGAAATGAAAGCCAAACAGGGAGATAACGTTAAAAGAATATGAAAGTAGAAAATTCGTTAATGAAAGTTAACCTAGAAGGAGTCAGCTAAATTTAGAAACTGTGAATACATTTTTTTCGAATAATAAAAGAAATAAAACAGAAGCATGATTAAACAAAAGTGAAAAAAATAAGCAATGTTTGTGGAAGGGAATGCACAAGACCGATGCCGTCTCGAGCATGCGCCGAGCAAATGATTTCTAATGGGAAGAAGGAAAATGTTCGATAATGAAAGTTTCAATTCCAGCCAGTCCCAATCGAGTCGATCCTTTTATCGCTATCGAATCTATTGTGAATGTTTATGTTATATATGTTTTCGTGTTAATTGCAATTAACCATATTAACTATTCACAAAAACAGATTTATGCAGACTCATGGATAAATTTTTATCCGGAAATAAGCAATCATTAGACGATAGTCAAGCATCAACAAGCACACAGACGAAAGTTGTTCCGAAAATAAAATCAAGAAAATATTCTCAAGAATACTTAAATTTTGTGTTTACCAGTATTGAAGTAAATAAAGAAGAAAACCCCATATGTATCATTTGCTCAAAAATGATGGTCGCAGAAAGCATGAAACATAATAAAATTAAACGGCATTTGGAAACGCTTCATAGAGAGTACGTCAACAAACCCAGGGAATTCTTCGAATTAAAATTAAAATCATATAAAAAGCAAAAATTATTTTTTAAAGAAACTTTGTCTGTGAATAAAAAAGATTTAATTGCATCATACAAATTTCATATAAAATAGCCAGATATGAAAACCTCACACCATTGGTGAAGAGCTTATTTTGCCAGCAACAATTGAGATTATAGAAACTATGTTTGGAGATAATTTTTCAAAACAATTGCAGTCCGTACCTCTTTCAAATAATACTAATGTTCGTCTAATTGGCGATAAAGCTGAAGATGTAGAGTGTCAGCGTTTCTCGATGTTGCGTGACAAATTATTTTCAATACCGCTTGACGAAGCAACAGATAGTAATAAAGATATTCATTTAATTGCCTATGTTCGAATTTGTGATAATATCTCAGAAGTAGAACTACTTTTCAGCAAACCAACAGAACTCAAAACAACAGCACTCGCATTATTTGCTACTTTAAATGATTTTATGAACGAGGCAAGCATAGAATGGAAAAATGGCGTCAGAATATGTACCGATGGTGCTCATTCAATGTCCGGAAGATTCCAAGGTATACAAGCATTTGTAAAACAAAAATCGTCTCAGTGCACACATTGCATGATTCACAGAGAAACTTTGGCTTTGAAAGAAAAGAGTCCTGGCCTGAATATTGCGCTAACTACGGTTGTAAAAGTAGTAAATTATATAAAAATGAGACCTCTGAAATCGAGATTTTTTTCCGCACTTTGTGAAGACATGGGTTTCAGTACATTCAGCGTTACTATTTTATTGCGAGGCAAGATGATCATCACGTGAGAGATTTTTGCAAGGTGTTTATGAATTAAGAGAAGAAATCGCCATTTTCCTAGAAGAAGAAAGCAGACCGGAGGCAGAAAATTTTCGCGATGGTTTATTTGTGATGATATTGAACTACTGAGTCGACATATTCCAGAAATTAAATAACTTGAATCTTCAACTCCAAGGAGCAAATAGACAATGTTGGATACGAGTAATAAAGATAATGCCTTTTGTAGAAAATTGGAATTGTGGAGCAGAAATTTAAAGCAAAAAACCTAACAATGTTTGTAAATGTGGATGATTGTACTAAAACTTACAGGGCTGAAGAAGAACATGTAAAAGTTGTTTTTGTAACCATTGAAAATCATTTAGCTATGCTGGCAAAGAATTTTAAAAAAGTATTTTCATGCTGAAGACAAACTGATAGCAAGTTACGAGTGGGTTAGGGATCCATTTCATAAGACTCCCGAAGGATTCTCAATTGATGAGGAAGAAAAATTTATAGACTTCTCTACGTGGCGAAACTAATAGACAATTTAATAATAAATCACTATTTGAATTTTGGGCAGGAGTAAGGATGATTTTTCTGCACTCAAAACCAGGGCAATTCACATGCCATTACCATTCAACATCCTACCTTTGTGAAACTGGATTTTCTGCTGTGGCTTCTTTGAAGACAAAATATGTAAACAGATCTGAGAGTGGCTATTTTTAATACTAAGCCTTCCTTCGAAATCTTTGCTCTGCAAGACAGGCCCAAGGAAGTCACTAATAATTATTAAATTGGTTTTTAATTTAGTATATTGTGATTAAGTAAGTTTTGATTCAGTAAGTTTGTTTTCTTTAATAAGTTATTAAATACATCGAAATGTATTTTGTTTTCTATGTGTATGTGGGCTTTCCCTTCAGTCAGTTAATCAATTTTTTAAAATAATATTTTCTATTGGATATTCTTGTGTCCCCATTCTAGAGTGCTAGCGCCCCCCTAGGGGGGCGCGCCCCACAGGTTGAGAATCGCTGGCTTATAGGATCCTATTTTTATTTAAATTATTAGAGGTAGGCTTTAGCAGCAACATACCCCACACACCTTGTTGTTATATTAGTTCTTTATCCTCTTTTATCGTCATATCCATGAATTTTATTTATGTAGACCATAGCATTAACACGGTAAAGTTAGCAAAATTTCGCTTAAAATTTACAAAATAATTCCAGGAGAATAAAGAACAAAATGTTCACTGTTATTAAAATGTCATATTGAAAAATGAATGAAATCGTATTTGTTTACCAGCACATTATGCTTAAAAAAGACTGATATACAACTTAAGTTAGAAAAATTAGTTAGTTACTATTAGTTCCAAAAATTCAGTTGGAAGTATATTCATTTGGAAAAAATGCCCTTTCATTATTATTTGAGTTAAAAATAAAAATGGAAATATTGCAAGAAATTAAAAAAAAAATTAAATGATTGCTCTTCAACTGAACAATATACTATAGAACAACAGACCTATTGCTTAATCTATTGTCTAGTTAATTTCTTTGTGTTTAGCAATAAACAAATCGATGTTGTACTCATTGTCATTTTCTATTGTATATTTTGGTATGCAAACACAGTTATTTTGCACTTTGGATAACTTCTATGATAGAAGTATCTATGATTACCAAAAATTTCAGTATTTAATAAGACAAAAGTATTAAATATTAAGATAAATTTTCATCTATAATTTCTCAATCATTGTATTCATAAGCTATGCCTTTTTGAGAATAAAAACATAAAAAGGCATTTGTTTAATTATTTCATTAATTTCTAAAAGCACACAATTCTTATTTATATTTAAAATGTAGAGTTTAATTAAAATAAGAAAATAAAACTGTGCTAATTATTCTATAAACGTAAGGAAAAGCATTTTTTAAATCTTAAATGTAATCGTAGAAATTTCTTTATCTCGTTCGTAATCAATATTAAGAACAGGAAATATAAACCATGACTTAGTATTAACAAAAACTGTTTATTTTTTGTTAATGAGAGATCTTTAGATACCTAGCATGTATTTAAAAAGTAAAAATAGAAGACTATGATCACTATGCTAAAAATAATTGATTTTGTAAAAAAATTGGTAAAACAATTTTATATTATTGTTACAAACCTGCAATTCGGCTTCCCAGCATAGTTTATTCCATCAATAGAAAGAAAGTTTTACAGTCATCTGAATGGGACTAGCGCGTCGGAGGTCCCAGAGCTTGGCGACAAACTTGGCGACCATTTGGCGACTTGGCGACAAATTTGGCGAGTTTGGCGCCAAAATAGATAATACCCGAAACTTCGAGAATTTTCCCGATCCGTCCAGTAGGAACCGAGATACGCCTCGAACGTTCCTGATTGTTTGAGAGGCTTCTAGCCCCGCCTCCTGAGACCTATAAAAGGGGCTGCGGCTGCCAGAGAGTCAAGTCCGAGTTGGGAGACGACGAAGCCAGTAGTAGAGAAGTTCGAAGACGGAGCGGAGGAGTCGTAAGCGACGGTGAGCAGCGACGGAGTGAAGCTCGTGCTGAACTGAGCTGTGCGCTACTGTCTGCAGTAGATTCTGGTTGTATGCTGCTGTGTGTGCTGTTGTATGCTACACGTCTCGGGTGAAGGTAATCGTCTTCTGTGCTGTATATAGTTGTCGCTTTTGTGCTGTCCTGTGTGTCTTCGTGTAAATAAACGTCGTTGTTTTTATTCTACTTCTGCCTGCTAATTGAGCGTTCTACACACCATATCACTTCCACTATCCAAACGAACCCTGGTAAAGAAAATTTCGTAACATTATAATTGGGCAATTCTTTATCCCCCTAGTTTCATTCTTTGTGATGATGAAATTCAAGATTAAAAAACGAAATCTAATGGAATCCAAAGTTATGAAATGAATTCTTATGCATTCTAAAACATGTTGATGTGTGAAAAAAAGTTGCCGATATTAGAACCAACGTAATTTCTTTCCCTTTTGTACAAGCAACAATAATATTAATAATAATTTTAGTAAATTTTATTTATTTAAAACTTGATGAAAAAAGTTTCAATTTGCAAAGAGAAAGAATTTTCTCCCTTATTAATATTTATTTCCATACTGCTTCATCGCTCAAAAAACAAATGAGTCAACTAATTGTTCAAGTATAGAATGCTGGATTGTCGAGTCAGCAAAATAAATTTAACAAGATAAGAAAAAAATCATATATTTAGCTTTAATTTTAACATTTCTAACTATATAAATATATATTTATTAATAAATTCAAACACTTTTATAGTAATATTACTCTAATAATAATTTAAATACTCATATATATATATTCTGAACAACAGCTTGAAGTCTCCATAAACTATTTTATGCATCTACACATCTATATGAATCTACACATTATTATGCAGTGAATACCTTTCTTAGCATTGCTTTAATAAATAACTTTTTTTATATTAAATATATTTCTAGACAACAAAGCATTGAATGGAAGGCATCTAGATATTGAAACAATGAATATTTAAAAATATTTAATGAAATGCGTAACATGAACCTAATCATAAATTCTTGTTTCTTTGAATAGGAGCAACCGGAATAAGAATTTCAAATAATTCAAAATGGTTAAGAGTAAAGGCATGAAACATATAATTTATATCATGAAATATAGAAGGATTTATTTCGGTTTATGTGATATTTTTAGTATCAATACAGTCAGCATAAGGATTTTTTTCTCTATATTTAATACGTATTAAAATTGCAATGACATGATCATCAAATCTATTAATTTTATCAAATATTATAATTATCATCGCTATTAATCAAATTATTTGATATTTAAAGAAATATTTGCAATAATAGTGATGTTGTCTAAAATAATACAACGTAAATATGAAATACTTATGTCCTCATGAAAATGATGATTCAGTTAATGGATTCAATTATTTTTAAATACGCCAAGTGAAATCTAGAATATTATGCATTAATATTATTTTCAGAAAACTTCAATAAATCTACGCTTTTAATTATTTAAAATAATGAGCAAAGAGAAAAAAAAACGCAATCTTTACTGAGTAAATTAACAACTGGATACTTTAAATTCCTTTTCTAAATGCATCTAAATTGTTCGAATAAGTAAATATTAATTATCTTTTTGGTAGTTTACAAGATAAATTGGGGTTTGGGCATAAAACGAACGACATCATTAAAATTCGAACATGACACTACGTAATGTATTTCATGAAAGGAATTTCATTTTTAAGATAAATCACGACTCTATGAAGTAAAAGGGGAAAAACACGAATAAAAATGCAATAAAAAATCTAGATCTTGTCCAAAATGATATAGTTCGTTTACTCGGTTTTGCTCTTAAATGTTCAAAAGCAGAATCATTCGTGGTCCTGCCACTGATGGCGCCACTGCGGCAACCTGGCTGTAAGTGATTTCGCGTAATTATTTTTAATGACGTTCCATTAAAACCATTATTATGATCAGTATCTCGTCTGTTGCAGAAGAGGCTTGCAGTCTTTTTTTGTAAACTACTTAATCCTCATTCAGTCTTACGATTTTTTACGCAGAAGTGTTATCTGCGCGTAATTAATAACATCGCCCTTGTGACTGAGATACGTTAAAAAAATATTAAAATCGTAATGAGAAGGAATGTTAGGAGCGTAAAAACTTCCGCACTTCAGGTTATTTTTTACTAGACCCTACATAAAATTGATTGCTCCAACGGAGCAAAAATCATTTTATCGGAATTTCAACATTAATGGCAGTTTTGGGACAGTTTTTGTTTTCGGAAATTTTTTTCACGATGTGGGATTTATAAAATAAATGTATCACTATGGGTAGAAAAGTAAACAGACATCAGTACCTGTTGGGGTATGGAATAGGAGCAGAAAAGATGATGAAAAATATTATATAAATAATAAAAATTTATGAATTAATGAAAAAATTTTAAAATTGCATCACATTGAAGTATATTAAAAAAACTTTCAAAAAATTATTAAAATTATTATTATTATCAATTATTAAAAATTACTAATGATTTAAAAAAAATATGTCATTATGTGCAGCAAACTAAACAGATATCAGTACCTGTTGGGATATAGAATAGGAGCAGAAAAGATTATGAAAAACATTTATGGTTTATAAAAAAAGCATTGAAAATAAAGGTTTTGCAATAAAGAATTTTGATCAATATAATGGTCGCTATAATGACAGGATACTTATTCTAAGCAAATGTTTGAGTGCCTAATAGTACATATTTGATGCCAAAATCTTTTTTTTTTTGTCTGCCGCAAAGTTTTAAAATTATTTTAACAGATGCTTTTGTTATTTAATTAAATCTGCATTTATTTTAAAGAAGGCGGAAATAATCTATAATACTGTTATTTTTTTCCAAAAATTAATGCTTTTTAACACATTTAAATATCAATTAAAATACGTTTATATTAATATGTTACGAAGCTACCATTATTTAAATCCTTAATCTGTACATTGTGATAGGAAGAACAAAATAATTAAAATTTCATTCAACAGATATTTCGTTATTTCATGACTGATATAAGCGAAAATTATTTCAATGAGTTATTTCGATAATTCATTATTTTCTTAAACTTACTAAAGTGAAAAAAGTTTTCATGAAAATGGATTTAGTAAAATTTTATTTTAAAGAAAAATTACAATGATGAATGATGAAGACATATTTAAAATTATATGATATAAAATGTTCGACTGTGTTATTCTGAAAAATTTAAATTTTCATTTCAAACACGTTATTTCCTCAAACACTTTCTTTTTGAAGTCCTGTTTTTTTCTCTTTCAATATCTAAAATAATAATTAAAAATTAAATGAAACATAACGAAAAATATTAATACTTACCTCAAAAAGATATAGAAATTTAATATAGAAAAATTATGTACAAATATCTGGCTCACAAATACAAATCACAAAATTCTGAGCAAATTTGTCAAATATAAAGCTGAAATAATGATCATAATACTATGATCATGATTATGCTGATTATATATTTTAATAATCATTTTAATAGTAATAAAAAATAAATAATGTAATTTAAATTGCAAAATAGATCTTCTATATTCAATTTTTGAAATTTTTTCTTTTATTTATTTTATTCATGTGTATATTACATTTTGATCAAAAATTGGCTACTGCACTAAATCACAAGAAAATTCCTGTTGTCCTCACAAGAAAAAAAATTTCATAAAAGCATTTATTGACCCATTTATCCATGTACATTATTTTTACCACACTACATGTTGTTTTTATTTTATGAAAAAACATAATACGAATGTTATATTTTACTGAATATACTTTTCAATATGTCTGAATATTTGCAGCAATTTGAAAGGAAATGCTTATTACAAAATGTGAAACTGTAAGATTTGCACTTGATATGTGTTAACATTGATATATGTTAATTAATTTTATTTCGGAAAGAAATAATAAAGCCTGGTCACTTACAGTTAGACATATTTCTAATTTCTACACCTTTATTGTTATTTCTTAATGAAACAAATTAAAAATTTTTAATAGTCTCAACGAATATAAAGTTTTACTATTTATGTTCGGCAAAGTATTTTACCTTTCGTTT